>JAOANR010000006.1:39639654-39806509 GCA_030278955.1 Hygrophila difformis | reverse complement strand
AGTACCACATCTTTTGCAATAACCCAGCTTGAGCAGCGTCGCACCACCATAAGGCAACACCCTCCCAAACCAGCACCCTTGGTCTTAAATGACAAACTTCAACATGTGGTCCATACATAGATATGACGTCCATAAGTTTAATCCAGTCATGATACTGAGCCTGAAAGAGAAGCAAAAATTTTTAAATATCTTTTCCATTTGAAACAGAAAATTTAAATTAAGATCAGAATTCAGAAATGACATTATTGTAAGAGTGTGTTTTTTGCTGCATCATAGGATGTGCATAGTGAGATGGTATGGAAGAAAAGAAAAGTTTGTTTGGTTGCAAAACCACTTGGATAGCAAAAATATCCTGAGTGCATAAAAAAGTGAAACCACAACGAACATTCAGACATGACGTTTAATAAATGAGGTACAGAGATAAAAGCAATCAAAAAAATATTAGCTTAGAGATAATTAATTTATAGTTATGGGAAGGAAAAAATAGAAAAAGACCACACATCAACATATTAAAATGGATCAGTTACATTAAACAAGTGCATAATATTAAAATATATAAATACAAATCAAAACGTTGGTACAACAACATGATACAGTAAGCCAAGATTCGGACCTCTATAATAGTCAAAGAACATCACTGATGACAAGAGAAGCCTTCTCCGAAGGAACTTTAGGATCAGTTCTTTCCAGATTCCAAGACGATGACACTTAAGGAGTCCATCGATGGGAGACACTATCTAGATCCGGTCTTGAGGCCACGGTGATGCTGAAGTGCTGGCTTTTGATGATTCATTAATGCCATCTTCAAAAATATTTAAACAATATCAATAATATACAAGAGAACAAATAAAATAAGAGTTTGACAAGCTGAGAAGCAGCATCATGATGAAACAAACAAAATGAAAGAAATACATAAATGAGATCACAGAGAGATCCAAAGTAAAAAAAAAAAAGCACCTCAATCAACTTCCGAGGGTTAAGATCTTCCCATCTCTTGCCCAACTTCCAGGGATGAGGAGCAGGATCAGAATTATGATACATAGAAGCCTTCCCATCTCTGAGATGTTGAATTACAATTAATACTCCAAGATAATCTCCATGTGCAGTACCGTAAAATGAAAAGAAATGGGTAAGTACAGTATCAGAAAAAGGAAATATGATGAATAGCAAATAAAATCACATAGGATGCATCAATTACCTCAATTGTATGTTTCCAAACCAGGGCAACTTCTAATCAATCAAAGAGCACTAGTGACCTGGTCTATATTCGTAAAATATAAACAATAAAAAAAAAGTGACCATTAATCAATTTGAGCTTAAATTTGGACATGATATTTTCAAGTTTTGCTACAAGTATGAAGCTGATCAAGTCAAGCTCAACCTAGTTGTTTTCAATCCCTAAATACCTTCATGAAAATTGAATAGGCTCTGAAGGACTTCATAATTGGAAAATTGCATTTTTTTTTTGGTGTAATGAAAATCCACAACGGTCATGACTCTAAGAAAGGATGATAAATATTTGTATATTTCAGGATTCAGCTTCCCTGTGTCCCAGCCTGAAAACTCTGTATGGCGATCCTGTCAAATGCGCGTATTCAATAAACGCAACATCCTCATCCCCACTGAAATGCGGAAACAATTTTAGTTACGAACATTAGCAGAACACAAACAAACGACCAAATATAATAAATATGGCAGAGCTCTAGATGATTTAGCAAACTTTTCATACCCAACTTGAACAACAGACAAAAGCATGGTACCAAGTTTTGATCACTTAATACTACTTATGTCATGGCAGCATAATATGAAGATTACAAATCAACACCTTCAGCACCCAAAGTTTAAAGGGATGGAACAGAGATTAATCTTACAAGTGCTGATCATTGGAGTCAATAAAAATTGAAAAAAAACCCCTTCCCTAAGCCATCCTGAAATTTCCTTTAATTATTTAGTGCTGGATTTCCTTGTTTTTCTTCATGTGCAAAATCAACATTATAAGGAAACAAAATCCCAAAATATCCAGGTTTAACACACTAAATTAACCAACAACTACCAGGAGCACATTGAAGTAGAAAATATCAATTTTTAACCGAATTACCTAAAATCTATTGCAATGTCGTTTCCAAATTTCTTGAGGGCCTTATCCATAATCTCGAGCAGGGAAGCATTGTCTAGCTCCTTGGCTAATAAATCAAAGTTTTCTGGCCCCATCTTTTCGATCACTCATGTAAATTTCAAAGACAAACAAATAAAAATGTGGAAACCTTCTTCAATTCAGCAAGCAAAGAATTAAACAATCCACGTGCTAAATAAACGACAATTCACGAACCAGGAGCAATGACAATGACGGTCGCGGCGTGGGTAACAGTTGAATCATTTCTCTCTAGTTCGGCATCCAATGCCTTAACAGCGCAACTCCTCTGTGAAAAATTCATAACGGAAGACACATATCCATAGTACCAAATGGCGTACCTGATTGAGAAAAACAAACCAATTAATCAAATCTGTGAAAAGAAAATAAAAAATACAGGAATCAAACCCTCGATTTTGACAAATTAAAGGAACAAAAGGGGCACATTCGAAGTATGGAAACAATCAATTTCACAGCGATAACATGAATTTAGGGTTGTGCTCTCTTTAAGAATCCAAAATTAATTCTTTGAAACAACAATGTCGAGAAAAAGAGATACAATAGAGACCTGCTTAAGAAGGGCCCGACGGCAGCACCAGTGACGACGGGCAAACGAATTTGAATCCTCCCTAATTAGAGTGAAATTACACCAAACAATCACTCAATTTGAACCGCAATTCCAAACTCCCAAAACATTAGCCCTAAAATTGAACCCCAAACCCTTTGTAGAACCCTCCCTTTTCCGCTTCGCAGAACCCAAAATCTCTAAAGCAAACAAATTTACTCCAAAAAAAAAACAAATTAAACACAATTCGCGATCAACAGATAATTAACACAGGGAAATCGCAAGGTGAACTCGTGGGAAAAAAAATCGGCACCTTAATCGGCTCCTGCGGACACGCACTCACACGGCGACAGACGCAGCAGATAATCATTACCATAAGCGGGTTCTGGCGAGACGACGGCGCGGTGCTCGGGAAGGAGCCGGAGGGGTGCGAAGCCGGGGAAGGTGCGCTGCGAGAAGGGCGGGGGCTGCGGGAAATAGGGGAAATAAAGAGACGGCGGAGAAATTTTCCCCAAGCGATGAAGCCGGTGGGTGAAGGGATTCGAGAAAAGAGGACGGCGACGGCGGTGCGACGGGGCGGAAGAGAGGGCGACGTCGGCGGCGGCGCCAATGGTGATGGTGTGTGAGAGGCGAGACAGAGAGATCGATGAAGGAAGTGGCATTTGAGAGAGAGGAAGATTCAATCGAACGGACACAGTCCTCGAACACAACGGCAAGCAGTCACATGAGTGGAAGATAGTGGAGAAAGAGGTAAGACCCGACCCGCGTGCTCCATCATCGGGTCACATCGGACGGCCATAAACAGAAATTGCAGTGTGGATCCAACGGACACAATTGAAATTGAGAGGTTGGAGTTTTTTTCCTCTCCCTCTTATAAGATGTAATAGAAGTAATATGATAAACTAAATATATAGAAGATACATATATTATATTGATCTGTTCATATATGTATATGATATCTGTTTATATATAAAGTAAATATTTTTAACTACCGTGATAGAAGAAAAAAAATAATTTATTTTGATCTCGCCAAACATTCTAATTATATATAATGTTGACATACACAATTCAATTTAGTTTTTTTTGTACTACATATAAGTAAAAATAAAGTCGATTTTTTTATTAAAATTTAAATTTATGATGTTAAAATTAAAATCCTTTTCCATATATATAAGGTTAAATTTAAATATTTTTATTTAGCCAAAGTTAATCAGATTTAGTTTTATTTAATTGAATTTATTTTATGTATTATAGCAAGATAAATTATAGTTTTTTCCATTTCTTATCTGGCTTCGGCTATGCCAAAAAAAAAGATAAATTATAGTAAGAAAATGGTTTATGTATTATAAAAGGATAAATTATATATGATAATATATTTGTTAGCTGCGCTCAGGCGCCTTTCACTCAAAATATATATATATATAATATTAACATTAATCAAATTAGGTTATAATATCAATTGTTAACAACAAGTTTTTTGGTGGTATAACAATTGTTAATATTAATAGCAATTGTTATTACCATTTAGTATAACCATAATTATAGGAATTGTAATAAATATAGCAATAAATTATTGTAACAACTATTATTACCATTTATAATAATAATCATAATTATAGCCGTTGTTAATACCAAATTTTAAGAAGATATGAACAAAGAAATATCAAACAATTATTAATAATTAAAATGAAAATAGAAATGTATAATTTTAGTCATTTAATTTGGATGATAGTCGATGAATGCAAAATTTTATTAATTTCTTTACCATTTATATTTACCAAATACCTCTAAATAATTTAAACCATAAACTTAATTTTAGTATCTGTTTCAATTGGTTTACTAATTTCATATTTATTTACAAAATTACAATAAATAAATTAATAATTTTGAAATATTATTATGTACATATATATTAAACCTGCCAAACATGTTGGATGAGTGTTGCTTTGTATATTCCTATTAATTTTATATATTCATATCTTCTTTCATGGAATATTTTTCTTTTTCTGTTTTACTCTTTACTTTTCTTACATACTATCCTAACCCGCCCGCGCGATAAGCCGGGCTTAGATAATAATGCCGAAGGAAAAATTAATTGAAAAAATAATTTATTTTGAATAAATAGCATTTTAATATTATAAATATCATGCATATTAAAAGAAATATATTAATTGTTAGTTCAAGACCAGCTGATACGCATTCAATTGCAAACAGAACACTGGTTAATTGAACAATTAACTGCTAAGTCGTTATCTCTGTAATACTTGGGGTATGTTTTTGCTTGTTGGCTTCAAATACCTCTTTGAATTGAGCTCGGCATCTTTAGTACTACACGCCCGAGCGATCCCGTCGGGCTCAGATTATAATGTTACGTAGGAAAAGTTGTAAGTGATAATAGATTAAAATTGCCGATTGAATACCACATTACTTTTTTTTTTCTTCGGGGGTAAAATCACACTACTCTAATTATACTATAAATATATTTAATGAAAAAGTATATGAAAAGTATAAAAAAAAATATTATATTTTATTTGATCATAACAAAGAAAAAATTGTAAAATATTATATAGTATATTGTAAAAGAAAATAAATTTTATACGGATACAGTAAACTTTCGAATTTAGGTCCCACCTAATAATTAATTTATAAATTACTTATATAAAAAAATATTTATACTTCATATAACCATAATTTTATCCATTTAATCCATTGAACATTATTATACAACCATTTTTTAGTAAGCTTTATATATTTATGATAACAATCCAAAAACAAATATAGGAGCAATTTATACTTTAATTTTATATCGAACCTTCTGTGTTTGTTAAAGTGACAATCGTCTAGATTAGACAATAAGATAATTATAATAATGTTTAAAGTTGTTTTATGCTTTAACTAAAATTCAAATTATAAATCATATTCAATCCATAATTTTAAATCGGAGTTTTGGTAGATTTAAAATTCGTATTTAGAATATGATTTATTATATTCACTAATTAATATTTAAAATTATAGCCATTTCAACTTAAATATCGGCTAGAGTTGAAATATTAATTTGGCATTGATTCCCTTCTTTTGTTTTTAATTTTTAAATAATGATATAATATAATTTGTTATTTATATTTGATTTATGACCATATATATGAGATTTTTCCTTTACCATTCATTATGGTCTAAATGCCATAAATGTACTCTTTTTTACAAATGTATTATGTAATAATAACCTATTGTTTTGTGAATCTAGATAATGTAAAATTTTCTTTTGCATATTCCTAATATATATAAATTTAACTGTAAAAGTAATTAATAATAATGATGTCATTCCTCATAATTCAAATTTAAATAGATTTAATTTTATAAATAAAGTATAATTTACATCCCCAAATAAAATCGAACAATGTATTACAATCATAAAAATATTAAATAATTTATCCCCAAATAGTTCACCAAAAATATTTATCCCCAAATTAAATCAATTTATGTGTACAAAGTAAAATGGTGGGACCAACATTAAACAATTCATATTTGATAATTATAATTAATTATGCTCTGCATGTAATAAATGTGATTTTTTTTTTTTTTGCAAAGGTAATATTGAATCTATAATTTTGTTTCGTGTGTATCTCACCGGTGGGTTTAAAAAACCCCGCGAATTGACTTGGGTTACGGGTGTGGTTCTGGCAGTATTGACCGCATCTTTTGGCGTAACTGGTTATTCCCTACCTCGGGACCAAATTGGTTATTGGGCGGTGAAAATTGTAACAGGTGTACCCGCTTCATAATTGGAAAAACGAGCACCGTGGAAATACATGCCGCTCAGCCAAAGAAAGATGAGCGCGCCCCTGATAATTGCGTCGTTGTGCCTGGGCTGTGAGGGCTCTCAGCCACATGGATAGTTCAATGTGCTCATCGGCGCCTGACCCTGAGATGTTATTTTTTTGCAAATGCATCATGCAATAATAAACTATTGTTTTGTGACTCCGATAATGTTAATTTTCTTTTGCATATTCCTAATATATAAATCTAAATGTGAACGTAATTAGTAGTAATTATGTCATTATAGATAATTCGAATTTGGATTTAATTATATATATGGATAAGGGATTATTATTTATTAGTTATATCCCAAAATTAAACCCATTTATGCGTATAAACTAAAATGGTAGGGTGTCATATTAAAATAATTCATATTTTTCATCACATTACTTACACAAATGGCATAGAATGATAAATGCCTATAAGGAAATAAAAATGGCTCCTATGAATTCTTCTAAAAATATCTTTTCCGAAATACATCACCCACCAATACTCCCATTAAATTAGTATTGTCCGGATTCATTTTTGCGGTCTTTTCTCAAATATTCTTCTAAATTTTAGAAATTGTACATTACCATCCGTGATTAATGTTTTAAAATTAATTTTGATTTTTGAATTAGTTACACAATTACCTTTAAATGAGCCAATAATATGTATAATTATTCCTAATTTCTAGTATAAATATGGCCTTTGAATTGTGATTTCATTTGAAATAGTAAAAAAATATTTCTTACCAAACAAAAAGGAGTGTTTTAGATTATTTACAAAAACTTATATAGGTAAAATATTATGTGGGAATATATATATAATCCAAAATATATCTAAAAATATGAGACACAATCATGATATGCATATTCTTGTTTCACGCACTATTTTTCTCTTTCCATTTTTCTCTTTACTTTTCTTTTATATATAATTATTAAATTTTATTATTAATTTCATTTAATTTAATTGTTTCATATATCACATCATGTGAACAAAAAATATTATTTTTAAATGCTTTATCCAATGTATATAATTAATATTATTTTCCACGCATATAAGATTTTTATCTACATAATTTATTTAGGTTACAGATATAATTTATAATTACAAATTAATACCCTAAATAAATATAAAATATAATTAGTTTTTAGTTATTGTATAAAAAAAATGAGTGACAAATTGTACAGCTCAAAAAGTTTAAATAAAATTTATTTAGTCGCAAAACATAGTTATAATATTTGGGTTTAGGAATGGAAATTATTATGTGATTAATTACACAAACGGCAGAGATTGAGAAATGCGTATAAGGAAAATATGGCTCCTATTAATTATCATCAAATTTCGTTTCCGAAATAACTTCCCGCCACTCCTCCCATTAGTATTGTCAAACTTTTTTGAGATCTTTTCTCAAACATTGTTTTAAAGTTTAGAAAGTGTGATTAATGTTTTAAATCTAATTTTGATTTTTCAAATTAATGAGCCTTTGATTGAGTTTTCATTTAAAATAGGAAAGAAATTTATTACCAAACAACACATATTGTTTTAAATTATTTACAAAAGATTATTAGTTAAGATACTATTGTATAATACACTGGAAAAGTTGAAGTATGAAGTATGAACAGACATAACTTGCATAAAAATGAACAGGCTAACTTCAGAAAAGAATAGCAATACTATTGCAGAATACTACAATGGAAAAGTTGTATAATGCTACAATGGAAGCAAAAAAGAACTCCTCAATACTATCGCAAAATACTTAAATGGTGAAAACTCAAAAAGTAAGAAAACATAAAACATAGTGGCGCCTCCTTAAAACTGATGACAAAATAAGGATCTTTTCCAGTTGGAATTTGCTCTGTGGCATAAAATACATAACACAAATAGCCAGGGTTTCGTGGGATTACAACATGGAGAATAGCAAAATCTCAATTCAAAATGGGATATTCAGCTAAATACCATCCAAAGTAATGTCTTGTTGAATCCCGCGATGTAAACCATTTTCCCTAAAAACACAACATTTGAGATCATTAAGCAAGAAAACAGAAGATAGTAAATTTTCCACCACGTTGGTGAAATTTCCACCTGCAATTGATTGCCATACCATTATATTTATTGGTGTTTTGCAAGTACCAATTCTATATGGAAATTTTTTTAAAAAAATAAAAAGATAAAACCCACAAAAGGATGCATAAGCATATCTATATCAAAAGGAATTGAATTCCTACTTGCAAAGCAAACCCTAGCAAATACGAATTGAATCAGAAAGGACACTCTTGGTCCCAATTCTTGAGTCGGTACTTAGTCAGTAATATGAACAACGCACAATCACAGTAAAATATAAACGAATGCAGAAATGTAAAGATGAAGACAATGATTTGTTGACCTGGTTCGGACCTCCTGTCCTACATCCGGGGGATACCAATCCAGGCTACGATCCACTCAACAAGTTCCAAGAAAATACAAACTTCTGACTCTAATCTACCAACTCGATCTAGAGGTGTTGAGACTCCCCCTCAACTTCTAATCTTGATGTGAATGAAAAGAATCAAACCTGATCTTCCTAGCTTCTTGTTGACATTCATGAATCTATCCAGACTATCTCAAGAATACACTTTCTTGAGTTACAACACAAAAAGAATGTATACAATGAACTTCACTCAAGTCTCATGCAAAGATACAAATCTTAGAACTCTAAAGACTTGAAATCAAAAATCACTCAAAGATACTTCTGATCAGAATTAAGTTGCCCTCTATACTGCCTAAAGACTAATATATATATAGCAATGAGCTCTTGTAGTCTTTAAAGACTCTCGGAAACAAAAGGGCATGTCTTGGCTTTCACAAACTGCCAAGCTGTTGTTGTTGAATCATGCTAACGACATCCAGACTCTGCATGAAAAGTTAGACAAATACCAACAATCTCCCCCTCTTTACATGAAGAGGATGATCCGTCACAAACAGTCTCAAAAAATAGGATCAGGTAAGAAAAGCAGAGAATGAGTCAAACAACAACAACAAATTCAATAATGCAAGTCATCAGATATAGATCATAGAAAAACATATAAAGCAAGAAGCATACATCAGCAAATCAGCAAAAATCATACACAAGCATCCAGACAAAAATATCCAAGTTCAAAAACAGTATCACCATTAGTTACAGTCCCAAAAGTATTAAAAAGTATAGATTGAGAAACATATACCCCACAACCATGTCATGGTTGTTCTTACCACCCTCAGACCACCAATATTGAGACTAGCAGCAGCAGTAGTAATATAATCTCCCCCTTGATGGATCAATCCTCATCATCATCATCATCATCAGTAGGAGGTGGATCAAAGGATGCAGGGAGAAGCTTGAGAATCAGATTGTTTTTCTTGCGTAAAGCAAGTCCATCATTGATCACTTTGGTAGCTTCTTCATTTTGCTGCAATATGAGCTGCTTCAGGTGATTGATCAGGGCGGTGCCAGTGAGAGGAGGGCCAAGTAGGATGTCATTGTGCTGGTTCCTCATATCATTAGAAGGAGTATTTTGCTTAATGTAAATCCTTTCCTCCTTGGGCACCTTAATCCCATTCTTTGCAAGAAATCGGGTGATAAGGACAGGGTAGGGCAGTAAGTCCAGCTTTCCAATAGAACCACGTGTATAACCTACCATTTTCTTAAGAACAGACAAACCAAGATTCATTAAATTTAAATATTTATCAATGCAAAACATAGTTTTACCCATGTGAGCAGAAATCTGGCTGGCATTGGTGGTTGGCATGATGTTGGAACTACAGAGACGGAATAGACATCCAAACTTCAGGGTAAGTTTGGTTGTGCTCAGCTGGTTTCGACCAAATCCGACACTACCAGAGTTTGAAATGACGTAGGCTACTTCAGCATTGGAATCAGGCATATACTCGATAACATCATCCAGACGGTCGTTGGGTTGAAGCTTTAACAGCAGAGTAAGGACCAGGGGATTAATATCCAGTATCTTCCCACGAACATAAACTTTACCTCCAAAGGGCGAGGTAGCATCAAGAACTTCTGGATGAAGGTTAGCATAAAACTCCCTCACTAAGGCTGGCGAATAGTACTCCAACTTAGTAGCCCAAAAGAGAAGATTTGCATCTTCAAGGTACTTTGCAAAGCCTAGTTCACGATACATGGAGTGAGTGAACTGTTCTTCAGGGATGAACTCTCGAACAGTCAACTCCTTAGAAAATTTCTGGGCATCCTTGTCATAATATGTGAAGTTGAGTGCAGCCTGAACAGACATAGGTGGAACAGATTTCGGTCGTTTCTGGGAAGTTTCGACTGCAACACCTTTGTAAATTCCGTTTGCGGGATCTGGTAGTAGGAGTGCGAGGAGGAGGACGTTGTCGAGGTGTAGTTTCAACATCCGCAGAAGGGTGTTCTTCCTCTTGATTCTGATCACCTAGAGCATCATCGTACTGATTAGGGTTGTAGTCATCTTCCCCTGCTTTCTAAGTAGTCTCAGTTCCCTCATCCCAATCAAAGGGGAAAGTTTCTTTCGTAGTAGGAGGGAGAGCAGGTGGAGTTGGTGCGGGAAGTGCTCCGGCTGGTGGTAGTGAGTCCAGAGGCAAAACATCTTCAACATCGGCATCCACATTGTGTTCTGTTTCTTGGCCAGAGTCGACTAGGGTAGGATCATTTGTTTCGACTGTTTTGGGTGGAATATCAGTAGGTTGTGCAACCGAAGCTTCAATGGTTGGAGCTGGTTCAGTAGAAGGTGTCTCAGTAGTCGGGACTGCAAGAGATGGGGTTTGAAAGGAGGAGGACGCCATATCTAAAAATGCTTTAGAGAAAAACAACAAAGCAAAGGCAAAGAAGAAGAAGAAACTGAATGAAGAATAAACGGACTCCAAACACAATTATAAAGAAACCGAAATGAGAAATGGGGAATGACGGTTTTGAACGCCGTGCGACATGATGGAGAAGACGGTTTCTGTAGCTTGCAGGTAATTATGATCCTCTGCAGACGTCGTATCAACTTATTTGGCATTATCCAAGAAATTCTCTACTTCACATTCGGTTGGGCCTGAGAAAAAATAGAAAACAAAGAAACAAAACAAAGCCCAAAATGTTAAAGAGATTTAAGAGGAAAAATAGCTAAGGCCCAAAATGGTTCTTAGCCTTTCAAAGTTTTCACCATCTAATGCCTTTGTAAGGATGTCAGCTCGCTGTTCCGACGACCCAATATATTGAATATCACATATGTTGTCTTCCACAAGGTCTCGAATGAAATGATACCGAATGTCAATATGTTTGCTTCTGCTATGTAGAACAGGGTTCTTGGAGATGTTAATAGCACTAGTATTATCACAGAATACTTGAAAACGTTCCTTATGAATTCCATAGTCAGCCAACATTTGTTTCATCCACATGAGTTGAGAACAACAACATGTAGCAGCTATATACTCAGCTTCAGCTGTAGAAAGTGTAACAACATTCTGCTTCCTCGAGTACAAACTAACAAGATTGTTGCCTAAGTAGAAACATCCACCAATGGTTGATCGTCTGTCATCGCAACTACAAGCCCAATCTGAGTCAGTGTACCCAATGAGATCCAAATTTGATCTTTTTGAGTACCAGATTCCAAGCTCAAGTGTACCCTTAATATATCTCAAAATCCTTTTAGCAGCCTTAAGATGAGATTCTTTCGGTTGAGATTGATACCTTGCACAAACACCAGTACTAAAAGATATATCAGGCCTGGTAGCTGTTAGGTAGAGAAGACTACCAATAATGCTTCTGTATAGCTTCTGATCAACATCCTTTCCAACTTCATCCTTAGAAAGTTTTTCTTGTTGTCCTAGAGGAGTTCGAACCACCTTGCTATCCTCCATATGGAATTTCTTTAACATCTGCCTGGCATATTTCTCTTGTGATAAGAAGATACCATCCTTAAGTTGTTTAATCTGCAAACCTAAGAAGTAATGTAACTCTCCCATCATGCTCATCTCAAACTCTGATTGCATAGCTTCTACAAAACTTTTCCTAAGTTGATCTGAAGTAGCTCCAAAAATAATGTCAACCACATAAATCTGAGCTATAATAAAATCGTTGTTAGTATGCTTTACAAACAACGTTTTGTCTGCATGACCTCTGATATAACCATGATTCACAAGAAACTGTGACAACCTTTCATACCAAGCTCGAGGTGCTTGCTTAAGTCCATACAAAGCTCCTTTTAACTCTATAGACATAATCAGGATGTTCATGGTCTTCAAATCCCAAAGGTTGTGCTACATAGATTTCTTCCTTTATCTTGCCATACAAAAAGGCTGTCTTAATATCCATCTGATATAGTTTGAAGTTCATACAACAGGCAAACGACAGTAAAATTCTCACCGCTTCCATTCTAGCAACTGGAGCAAACGTCTCTCCATAGTCCAATCCTTCTATTTGAGTATAGCCTTGTGCTACAAGTCTTGCTTTATTTCTAACAACATTTCCTTGCTCACCTGTCTTGTTCCTAAAAATCCATTTAGTACCAATAATATTTATGTTGTCAGGCCGTGGTACTAACTCCCAAACTGAATTCCTTTCAAATTGTAACAACTCATCTTGCATTGCAGCAATCCAATATTCATCCTCGAGAGCTTCAATAGTATTTTTAGGCTCTACCTTGGATATGAAACAATTCATTCCAGCCAATTGTTTATAATCAACATCCTTCTTATTCCTTGTCTGCCTAGGAGCAGTAACATCACCAATAATATCATCGTTTGAGTGATGTTTCAATGTCCTTGGACCTTTTCTCTTATTGACCTCAACATCTGTATCTAAAGCATGTTCTTCTTCAGCAACATCAGAAGTAGTCTCTTCTATATTTGGACTTATTTCTACTTCAACAGATTGAGTACTAGATTCAGGAATAGAAGAGGTGGCTGAGGAATAATAGGTAGTTCAATAAAGTCTTCTAGTTGCCTCTTATCTGAAAGTTCTTCAAAAATAACATTTGTAGATTCTACAACCTTCTTGCTTTCAGTAAGATAGACTCTATAAGACTTTGAGTTGTTAGAATAACCTAGGAACCCCCCTTTTTCAGAACGAGCATCAAACTTTTTCAATTGTTCCCTGTCCCTGTAAACATGACATATACAGCCAAAAACATGAAAGTATTTAACTGTAGGAAGTTTGCCATTCCAAACCTGATATGGTGTGTAGTTGGTGTGTGGTCGCAACAACACCCTGTTGGCTACATGACATGCTATGTTTACAGATTCTGCCCAAAATGATTTGGAGAGAGTACTTCCATGCAGCATTGATCTAGCCATCTCTTGAAGAGTTCTGTTCTTTCTTTCAACCACACCATTTTGTTGAGGTGTCTTGGGGGCAGAGAACTCTTGAATAATACCATGAGTATTACAAAAGTCTTGTAAAATGTTGATTTTCAAACTCCTTCCCATGATCTGTTCTGATTCTGGTAATCTTCTGTTGCTTTTGATTCATAAGCTTCAGGCTTAAGTTCTCAAAGTGTTCAAATGTTTCATCCTTTGACCTGAGAAACAATACCCAAGTGAATCTAGAATAATCATCAATAACAACTAAAATATACCTCTTTCCATTTAGACTTTCAAATTCAGTAGGACCCATAAGATCCATATGAATAAGTTCAAGACAGTGAGTGGTGTTGATGCCTTCCACTTTTTTGTGTTGTGACTTTGTTTGCTTTCCTTTTGCACAACCTTCACAAGTAAGATTGGTGTTTTTGTGTAGTTTGGGCAGTCCTCTGACAGCACCTGAAATACTTAATTTGTACAATGTTTGATAATTCAAATGTGCCATCCTTTTATGCCGAAGACTAGTAAGATCTTCCTTAGTAATAAGTGCTTTGTCAACAGTTTCCTTCAGGGTATAACAGTTATTACTAGATCTTTTACCAGACATAATACATTCATTATCTTTAAAAACATAGCAAGTATTCATGTCAAATAGCACTAAAGATCTTTCATCACACAATTGACTTAGAAATTAAATTTGTAGTTAAGCCTTTAACAAAATAGCCTTTAGAAAGATTAGAGAGAACTCCCTTGTCAATTGAGCCATATCCAGTGATCTTACTTTTAACACCATCTCCAAACATTACTTCACCACAGTCTTGATTTCTAAAATTTTGAAGTATATCTCTTGTTCCAGTCATGTGCCTTGAGCATCCAGAATCAAAATACCATTTGACATCTTTTTGTTGTTCCTGCAAAGACAAAACAACAAGACCTAGAGATTGTTTATAGGAAACTTTTGGTACCCATGCCTTTCGGATTTGAATCTTCTTTTGCAGTTCTAATGATGGCCAGACTACAGTTCTTCCATTAATAAGATCTCGAACAATTCTTAGGCATGTGTCAGCTCGGTGTCCTGGCAATCCACAATATATGCAATCTTTGGAATCATGAGGTGCAATATTGACTTGAGTAGGAATGTTGACTTGAGCAGCTGGTCTTTTTGATTCTTCACCAAGATATCCTCCACTTACAAAATTTCTTTTGAATGAATTGGGTCTGCTTTGCTTGCCTTTCTTCTTATAGCCAATACCTGTAAAATCACCAGGTTGTTTGCACATTGAAAGAACAGAATTCAATTTACCTTTACCTTTTTCAAGCTTTTCCAGATCAGAATATTTGGACTTGAGTTTGTCACGCTCAATTTCAAGGTTTTTGTTTTCTTCTGAGAGTCTAATACAATTTGCTTCAGATTCTGACAGCTTGTTGCTAAGCAATTTTGATTCCTCAAGAACTTTGTTGAGTTTAACTTCGAGTTTGTCATGTGCAAGCCCGATGTCAGTCAGTTGTGCCAACAACTTCTTGTTCTCAGTGCAGGCAATGTCATATTCTTCTTTTAGCTCATCATAAACATCAAGTAACTTTGAATATATCTCTTTTATATCACCTGAAACAAAAGAATCATCCTCATCAGTAGAATAATCTGACAAACTAGAATTACCTTTTGAGGGACTGCTATCTCTGAGCATGAATGCAACAACTTCATCTGAATCACTTTGTTGTTCCTCAGAATTCTCAACTTCAGAATAACCATCACATAGAGTGGCTTGAAAAATCTTTCCTTCCTTCCATTTTGCAGTGGGACATTCTGCCTTAACATGACCTTTTCCTTCACATTCATAGCAGATTATGGACGAGAATTTGTCAAACTTCTCAGGCTCTCTTATTTTTCGAGACTTTGAACTTTTACCATCCTGTTTTGTAAAGCTCTTTTTCTGACGTTTGTCAGAAGTTGAAACATTACTTGAACTTCCTCTCTGAGATTTCCCTTTCATAAACTCCCTTCTACTCTTTTCTTGAAGGAGCCTGGAAAACTTCTTTGATAGTAAGGACATCTCTTTTTCAAGATCATCATCAGATCAATCTTCCAATTCAGCCTTGAATGCAATGTTCTTCGACTTATTCTTGTCCTTTGGATTTAGATGATTTAGCTCATAATTTTGAAGATTTCCAACTAAAACTTTAAGAGACATAGTGTTGATCTTTTCACTTTCTTCAAGAACCGATACTTTACCAGAATATTTTGAAGAAACTGTTCTCAACATCTTCCTTACCAGTTTCTGTTCATCAAATTCCATGCCAAGCTTAATACATTGATTAACAACTTCCTGAAATCTTCCAAAATAGGTTGAAATGTCTTCATCATCGGTCATTTCTAACCTGTCATAGAGAGTTCAACTCGATGCTGACGAGTTGTTTTTACATCAGCAGAACCTTCAAAACGAACTTCCAAGAATCTCCATGCTTCATGGGTTGTTTTGCAGTTCTTGATCATCATGTGTTGAGATTCTTCCATAGCGCCACAAATAGCATTCATTGCAGCGGCGTTTCCTTGTTTGGCGGCCTTCTCAGCGACTGAGTATTCAGCTTTCGTTGCAGAACGAATGGTGGGTGGAGCAGTGCTTCCTTCAGCGGGTTGAACTGTTCTGGTGGGTGGTTCCCACTTCTCTTCAACAGCGTCCCAAACATCATCACCGAGTGCTTGAAGATAATACTGCATTCTTGACTTCCAGTAACTGTAATTTGTTCCATCGAAGATCGGAGGGCGCAAATGTGCAACGTCACGACTCATGGTGAATCTGCCTCAAGTAAATCCGTTAGAGGGACGGCTCTGATACCAATTCTTGGTCCCAATTCTTGAGTCGGTAGTTAGTCAGTAATATGAACAACGCACAATCATAGTAAAATATAAACGAATGCAGAAATGTAAAGATGAAGACAATGATTTGTTGACCCGGTTCGGACCTCCTGTCCTACATCCAGGGGATACCAATCTAGGCTACGATCCACTCAACAAGTTCCAAGAAAATACAAACTTCTGACTATAATCTACCAACTCGATCTAGAGGTGTTGAGGCTCCCCCTCAACTTCTAATCTTGCTGTGAATGAAAAGAATCAAACCTGATCTTTCTAGCTTCTTGTTGACGTTCCTGAATCTATCCAGACTATCTCAAGAATACACTTTCTTGAGTTACAACACAAAAAGAATGTATACAATGAACTTCACTCAAGTCTCATGCAAAGATACAAATCTTAGAACTCTAAAGACTTGAATAACAAAAATCACTCAAAGATAATTCTAATCAGAATTAAGTTGCCCTCTATACTGCCTAAAGACTAATATATATATAGCAATGAACTCATGTAGTCTTTAAAGACTCTCGGCAATAAAAGGGCATGTCTTGGCTTTCACAAACTGCCAAGCAGTTGTTGTTGAATCATGCTAACGACCTCCAGACTCTGCATGAAAAGTTAGACAAATACTGATAATGGCCAAAATTGTCCATTATTTCCAATCCATTTCCGTGTCTGAGATGGACATTTTGATCGTATTCCCATCTTATTTCAATAAGAAAGCAGTTGAATTCGACATATTAATGCAAGTTTGTAAGAATAATAAGCTGGTAATGAAAGACACAAAAATATGCAATTTTAATTGCATTTATGTTAGAAAAATCCAAAAACATGAAAAAAGGAAAAAGAAAAGAAAAAGGAATGAAAAGATGGGAAAAAGAATGAAAATCCCACAAATTGAAATTTTGGTTAAGTGTTGAAGATCAATTCGGTCTATACGCAATTCGACCTAAACCGAATTGCTCATTAGACCGAATTGCTTAAGAGAAGTGTTGAAGAAGAGAAGAGCAACCAATTCGGTCTGTGGCAATTCGTCTAAACCGAATTGACCCCTAGATCGAATTGCACCATGAAAAGAAGAAGACTTTGAGCAGAACAGAAAAGAATGAGTTCGATCTATGCAGTTCGGTCTAGGCCGAATTGAGTGCATAGATCGAATTGCCTCAAAGCAAGGAAGCCAAGCAGGAGCCATGTTCAATTCGACAAAGGCCAATTCGGTCTACTCATAGACCGAATCACCACATTTCATGCTCAAGATCAAGAAGAAAGACCTCATGTCACCAATTCGGTCTAAACCGAACTGCTTGAGGAGGCCGAATCACATTCAAAATTGCAGCTATAAAGCACGTGAGAAGTACATGATGGGCCTAGGGTTTCAAGAAGAAGTATAAAAGCTGACATTCCTCAACACAAGAAAAATTCCAATTCTTACACACTTGGACATTTGCTGGGAGACAAAAAGAAGGAGCAGAAGGTTCTTCACCCCTTAAGGGTTAGGTAGGTAGTGTAGTTAGTTTATTTTCATGCTTGTAATGTAGTTTTATTATTTTTGAGCTTAGTTTATTTTTCATAGAAGCTTGTTACCACCCTTAGTGTAGCCATTTCCATAAACTTTAAATGCTTTGTAGTTAGAATGAACCCTACCTTCAAGCCAATGAATGGTTTTAGGGTTATTTACTGCTTTCAAGTGTCAATACAAGAAAGAATCCAGAAATGGGTTTTCATTTCAAGTGTTTGGCATTTATTTAATGCTTTCCTTAGCAATAAATGTTAGAATGGTTGTTTGTTTCAACTAGGTTACATTTATTATGTCCTAGTTGACTTACATTCTCAATAAATGTATGCTAGTGGGTTTTTGGCTTGATCTTACGCCTTAGAGATTCAAATAAGTGTTCTTAGGTTTTAGACAATCTTAGCCTTGTTAGAATTTATTTCCATGCTATTCAGTTGCTGTTTTAGTCTCTTTTGTTAGCTTATTGTTGCCTTAGAGAATGTAGGTGTTCTTATTTTTAAGCATGTGTTCTTATTTGTTCAGTAGATGTTTAAGTTTTTGATCTTTGATTGCTTGTTTGTAGTTTTAAGGTTTGTTTCATGCCAATACCTGCTAGCCACGTAACCTAGGTCTATTTTCCTTAAAAACACTCATTAGTGTGTCTGTGAGGTGACATTGATGTGAAATGAAGGATTTGGTAAATCTCATCCATCATGAACCACACAATGTAAACCGAACCTGCACTTATGAGAAAAAAAAAAAAGACATGCAATTCAATTTGAGGCAATTCGGTCAAGACCGAATTGCCCATGAGAATGGAATTGCATGGCAAAAATATTTGTTGAATGCTTTATCTAAAAATTTATATGCAATTCGATCTAGGCAATTCGGTCTATACCGAATTGCCCATGAGACCGAATTGCATAGAAAAAAGTGTTGTCTTCATGTGGCTTCTAAGCAATTCGGTCTAGATAATTCGGTTTAGACCGAATTGGTTTTGGAAACCACATTGTATGCATTCCATCCCCTCATGCCTTAGTTTATTTTCTCTGTCTTACCAATTCGAAATTGTCCTAATTCGGGCTAGACCGAATTCAATTGGCAATTCGAATTACCCTCATTTTGGGGTAAATGCCTTAGCCAAATTTGAGTGAAGGAATGACTTCATCAATTCGAATTGTCCAATTCGGTTTAGACCGAATTGCTTGACAATTCGAATTAGAGGATGCTTCATGACTTTACAAGGATTAATTGGGTATGGCGTTACTTCATACCGCATGCATCCTCAATTCGGTCTCTTTTGCATTTTGCCCAATAGACCGAATTGCTTTCTTCCTTCTATTTTAAAACTCCAAAAATATTTTATTACAAGAGTTGTGTAAGTTGCATGGGTGTATTGGGCTTAGGCCCACTACATCTAATTTTATCCATTACACATCTCAACCCATCAGTGTCTAATTATTGTGTGATTAACACTCACACAATACCAAAAACATTTTCTTAATCTTGTTTATTTTCCCTTTCATTGTGTGTATGAACGGGTAATAAGAAATATCACAGATCAATGTTGGCGAAAAGGTCCCTTCACCGGGATAACGATTAGCTCGTCTTCTGTGTATTAATTATTACTCGTTATTTTGCATGGTCTGGTTAGTGGTTGGTGGAAGCTACGGCGAAAAGGTCCCTTCACGGGGATAACGATTAGTCACTCAGCCAACTCCTAATCAGATACAGTTTTCTTTTCTTTATCTTAATTTCAAACCTGAATCTAGAGTTGTATTAATTATAGATGATATATGCCAATGTCATCTATTAATTACTACAGTAATAGAACATGTGGGTTTTCATCCAAATTCACAGATAGTAAAGTCTAAGGTGACGGCGGCAACTGTCACTTAAGGCATTCCACTGTCTACAAATCATTCCATCTGGAATACTTGGGAACCGGATAGCAGATGTTTGCAGTCCGGATAACCTCAATTATTTCTGGCATTCTTTTTAGCCAAAATCTTCTTATCTCATGCTAATCCATCTTTGTGTATCACATTCTGTCTAACCCCATCATATATTTTGGGGTAATTTATTTTACTTCTCATATACATGTATGCATGATATTATTATGTAGATATTGTGGTCTATAATATTTTGGAGATCCTTCTCCTTGGACATAGAAGTCTTGATTTAAATCAGATGTTGCATAATAAATTTCCACAAAAATCACTTTATAAAATCCGGATCTGAGTAAGGGATAATTTCACAGTTATGACTAATTCATCTTCTACTGGGGGTTGATTTTGAGAACTTAGAAGCATAGTCAGCGATTAGGTCTCATCTAGACTGAAAGGATCTGCATTTTAATTGAGAGTTTAGTACCTGTTTAGGGAATGATTTTCAAACATCTATTTGTTTCTCAAAATTACTGTGTGTTGGAAATCTTGTATTAAGTGTTGCATCGACTCAGTTTCCACTTGAATTCGGATAAGATGTGATAATTAATATTAGAGGAACAACATATAAGCATTGGTTAATTTCTAAGGTAGGGTTGAGTATTCTTTCAACTGCTATCTTCTCCCGCCAAAGCCTAAAATTGAGTCTCGAGTGAGTACATTCGGAATAGATCTTCATAGATCTGTTCCAATCATGTTTGTATCTCGTAACTAACCGGATGTTATAAGCCCTGTGGCTTACTGATATTTGGGAAGTTCTAAATCTGCATCTGGTCATCAAGACCAAGGGCTCTTTTATACTAACGGAATGTGATGATCTTTTAAGACTTCCGAGTGATAGGTTTTTAAATGCTTTCTTTACCACTTTCTTTACCGCTTTCTTTAAAATGCTTTCATAGAGGTCACTCGGAAGAATTAGAGGTTGGCCGCCGGTTGAAAGGTTTAAGAGTTATGGATTAGTTCGGGATTAGATTTGGACTTTGGGTGTGACAAGGGGGACGATAAGTACTTGGCATATCAACTAATGATATATTAGGTGTTACTTGTCCACCACATATGACTAACATACTCTTGCAAGGCATTGCAAGGGGAGTTATTAATCTGTGGTATCTTAGAAATTGAGGTCTTAAGAGCATGTAAACTCTTACTATAAGTACCTGTCTGTTAAAGGGAACATGGTGTAGAGAACATGAGAGTTAGCTAACTGACGAACTACCCCAAACAAAGATCTGTGTATTAAAATGGAAGTTTAATTGTGTTTCATCTGAATCTTGTCCAATCTTTATTATTTTCTCCCTGTCCCTTCTGTCACATTTTAATTCGCTTTCGTAGAATAATTTTGCCTGCTTTCCTAGCATAATTCTTATCGCTTTCTTAGAATAGATTTAATCGCTTTTTAGACTAAATTTACCATGCTTTGTAGAATATTTTACTGCTTTCATAGTCTAGTTTAAATTATTGTCAAGTAGTTGTTAGAAACCTATGCAAAACTTGAATCGAGTAACCGAGTGGAAAATCTTAGTAAACGACGTGGGCCCTGCTTCTATCGCACATCCTCCAGTGAACGATCCGGACTTACTATAAATTACTGCAATTTTTGATACTGTGCGCTTTCGGGGGCACAGTTTCTTAACACGAGTAGTAAAAACGTGACAACCTATAATATATCCCTAATCCCAACTCCATCTTCATAAATTGGTTTCACTAAATAAAATTGAAAACCAGGATTATTATGTTTCAGAAAATATTCATGTAATGGGGACTTGTCAAAAGTTTCATGGCAAGGATCTTCATGACATGAAACTATGATAAGTTTCATGATGCAAATTGCCGGGGACCTTCAGTGTGACAGACTGAAGGTCAAGATTGAACTATCTATCTCGGCTGCACCATGAAAGTTGTCAAAAGTTTCATGCCAGGGAGGATAACAGCGCCGTTTGAAATCAGAGTTTCCCACATGAGTAACAAAAAGTGAAATATATCCTTAAACCCCTTTCCCACGAATCATAACTCTTTCCTTTTAATAAATTTAACTTGGGATATTTTTAGAAAAGCTCGTGTAGGAAATTGTCAAAAGTTTCATGGCGCCGTTGCCGGGGAGGATGCAGCGTCGTTTATTGAGAGAACTACACTCCTGATTTACTCATAGATAGTTTTTGTATATATTCCTGAATCATTACTAACATGGGGGTTGTGCAGGTGCTGTCAAATCTTGATATAAACTGCTTATGCAAAGGAGAAAGGCCACATTGCCTGAGCTACCGTTCGATCAAGAAATAGAAAGGACCGCTCGCCAACTGAGGGCGCAAGCCAGACGAAGGAAAGAGCAAGAAGCCCGGACTCGTACCTCACCCGAAACCACAAGCAGTGAAATATCCGATATGGCAGAGAACCAAGACATTCCCCCGATCTTACCATTAGACCAACCACCCAATAATCCTGGTAATGGAGCTGATGGGGGTATGGTAGAACACCCGAATCGTACAAACGAGGAAGAAGATCTACCTAATCCAAATCAGCAACAGTATCAGCAATTCCACCAACAACCACCACCCCCTAACCAATATAACCAACAAAACCAAAACATACCAAACCAGCAATACCAGAATCAAGCCTTCAATCAGGACCAATTCCAAAACAACCCTCATGATCCCGATAATATTTTTCAACAGAATCCCAACTACCACCAGCAGTATCAAAACCAAGCAGAGCAAGGAAATCAACAGAAGCAAGCAGCAGCAGATTTTATGCAGCCCATCGTGGAGCCCTATCTGGATAGGCCTGGGAGAGCACAATTCCCTGCACGCAATTTTGAGCTCAAACCGGCACTCATCAACTTGGTGCAAAACAACCAATTTTGCGGTGCAAATCATGAGGATCCCCATGATCATCTCTAAACCTTCCTGGAGCTCTGCGACACAATAAAAAATCAGGGAGTCTCACCTGATGCTATAAGACTAATGTTGTTTCCCTTTTCTTTGTTTAGTGGTGCCAGGGATTGGTATAAATCATTGCCCATAAATCAGAGGAGTACCTGGGCAGATTTGGTGAGGAGTTTTCTGTTAAAGTATTTTCCTGAATCTAAGATAGACGAGGGACGAGAGAAAATTGGAGAGTTCAAGATGAAGCCGGACGAGTCATTGTATGACGCAAAGGAAAGATTCGCCAGCCTCTTGAGGCGATGCCCCCAACACGGATACCAACCGTGGGAGCAACTGATGAAATTCTATGGAGGACTCACCCATCCATGGAGAACGATGTTGGACGCTGCATGCGAAAGACATTTACTCCATTTGCCCATGGATCAAGCCTGGGAAAAGATTGAGACAATGTCTGTCAACAGATCTGTGTTGAACAGTAGTGACAAGAAGGCGGACCCTCCTAGAAAAGTTTTTGTTGTGAGTGAAGGAAAAACAGATTTCGAAAAATTATAGGAACAGGTAGCTGCGATACAGCTAGGACAAAAGAAAGGAAAGGGATCGGGTACTTCTCAGGCAGGAGCCTCATCTGGCCCGGTGCAAGCACAGCAATCGGGAGCAATTTGTGGGCTATGTCAAGGACCACATCCAACTGACACATGCCAACAACTAGCTACCGAAAGCTGCAATTATGCAGGGAACTACCAGAACCGCCACCCCAACCTCTCCTATTCCAACAACAATGCACTCAATGCGCATTTGTTGACACAGCCAAACCAGCCTAACCAGTTTGCAAACCAGAACCTTCAGCAGAACTTCAGACCTCAGAACCAAAGATTCGTTCAGCAGAGAGTTCAGAACTTCCAGAACCAGAACCAGAACTTTCAACCCCATATCCAACAGAGGCCCAACCAAAACCAAGGCCATAATTTCCAAAACTTCCAATCCCAACCTGATCAGAATCAGCAATACAACCAAAAGCCACCATCTCGCCTAGAGAATTTGATGACCGAGTTTATTTCCAATCAAAGGGAGATAAACCAGCAGTTGCAGTCATCAATCAAAAATGTGGAGACGCAGGTCACCCAGTTGGCTAAGGAATTGCAGAACAGAGGGAAAGGAACACTGCCGAGCAGCACTGAAGCCAACCCGCAATGCAAAGTAATCACATTGCGGGGAGGCAAGACTCTGAAGGGAAATGTTGGATCTGCAAAGAAGAAAGCTATGAAAGTAAAGGTTTCATTGGAGGTGGAAAAGGAAAAGGAAAAGGTTGAAGGAGATGAAAGTGTTGAGCTGGTAAAGGATAGATCAGATACAGCTAACTCGCAGGTTGAAGCTGCAAATGAAGCTGAAGAGGGTATGGGTGAAGGTACAACTTCCTTCTCTTTACCACCAAAAATAGATAATAATAAGTACATGCCAAGGGTGCCGTACCCTGCACGTCTTAAAAATAAGGAACATGACCTTAAATTCAAGAAATTTCTAGAACGGTTAAAGTCTGTAGAGATAACCATTCCTCTCGTGGAAATGATTTCAGAAATGCCCACCTATGCTAAGTTCTTGAAAGAATTGATTTCAGGGAAAAGGCAGATAGAGCAGGAGGAGGTGATCATTCTCAACAGCACATGCAGTGCCATAGTTCAAAGGAAGCTACCTGAAAAGAAAGAGGACCCTGGGTGTTGCACGCTACTAGTACAGATTGGGAAGGCCAAAGTGAGCATGGGGTTATGTGATCTAGGATCCAGCATCAACGTGATGCCTCTAGCCATGGCAATTCGCCTAAGGCTCGGAGAGATTGAACCGGTCAAGATGAAACTGCACCTGGCAGACAGATCAATCACTAAGCCCGTAGGAATCCTCAAGGATGTGGTGGTCAAAACCGGCCAAGTTCTTTTCCCGGTTGACTTCATCATCCTTGACATTGAAGAGGACTCTGAAATGCCACTTATTCTGGGACACCCGTTTTTGGCCACTGGCGGTGCACTGATTGATGCCACATCTGGAAGTCACATTGAGGGTGGACAATCGAGAAATCTCTTTTGACATGGAGGAGCTACAGAAATTCCCGAATGAGGGATCTTGTTCCATGTTTGATGTAATAGAAAGTAGGTGTGAGGATGAGAGCATAGACTCTATGACTGTGATGACGGACAAAATTTCAAAACAGGTACTGACGCCTGGAGGTGCTGAGCAACAAAGAAGTTGCAACGCTGTTCACTTTGAAGACCCTATCACCGGGGATCTTGAAGAGTTTGACGGTGTTGAATTCACTCCGGAGGAGGAAGAGAGCACCACGGAAGAGGAAGTGGACCCTGTACTGACACAGGGTCCTGAAGGTAAATCTTATCTCTCACCCCCAACCAATTCTCGCAAATTACTACCTTCCGTTGAATGCCCGCCAGAGCTTGAACTTAAAATACTTCTGGATCATCTTAAGTACGTCTTTCTCGCTGAACATAAAAGATTACCGGTAATTGTGTCAGCCAAGCTGACACAAGAACAAGAAAAAGCTCTGGTAGACATTCTAAAGAAATATGTACATGCAATTGGATGGACCATTTCTGATATAAAAGGAATAAGTCCCTCTGTTTGCATGCACAGAATTTTAATGGAAGAGGAGTACAAGCCCTCAAGGCAACCACAAAGACGTCTGAACCCCCATATGCAAGAAGTGGTAAGGAAAGAAGTTATCAAGCTCTTAGATGCTGGTATCATCTATCCTATATCTGATAGCAAATGGGTCAGCCCAGTGCAGGTAGTACCTAAGCGTGGGGGGATGTGCATAACGACTAATGAGCAAGGAGAAGAAGTGGCGACACGTCCAGTAACCGGTTGGAGAGTCTGCATCGACTACCGGAAGCTTAACACCGCTACGCGGAAGGATCACTTTCCCTTGCCATTCATTGATCAGATACTGGAGAGGTTGGCCGGGAGGGAGTACTACTGCTTTTTGGATGGGTACTCTGGTTACAATCAGATTGTAATAGCTAGTGAAGATCATGATAAGACCACTTTCACGTGCCCATATGGAACTTTTGCGTACAGGCGCATGCCTTTTGGACTTTGCAATGCGCCTGCCACTTTTCAGCGATGCATGATGTCTATTTTCTCAGAATTTATCGAAAAATGCATTGAAGTTTTCATGGATGACTTCTCTGTGTATGGAGATACTTTTGATGAATGTTTGACAAATCTTGCAAAAATTTTGAAAAGATGCGAGGACACTAACCTAGTTTTGAACCGGGAGAAGTGCCATTTCATGGTCACCGAAGGAATAGTATTGGGTCACCGCATCTCGCGCGCAGGCATCGAAGTCGATAGAGCCAAAGTCTCAGTTATATCCAACCTTCCATTGCCAAACTCAATAAAAGCAGTTAGGAGCTTCTTAGGGCATGGCCGATTTTTACCGGAGATTCATTAAAGACTTTTCTAAAATTGCCAAGCCGCTCACTAATTTGCTTTGTAAAGAAAATTCTTTCGTAATAAGTGAAGCGTGTGTTCAAGCCTTTGACACGCTCAAGAAGATGTTGATTTCTGCTCCAATAGTGCAACCACCCGATTGGTCAATGCCTTTCGAGGTCATGTGCGATGCAAGTGATCTCGCCGTAGGTGCTGTTCTTGGGCAACATAAGGAAGGAAGGCACTACGTAATTCATTACGCCAGCCATACCCTGACTGAAGCCCAAGTCAATTACACCACCACGGAGAAAGAGATGTATGTTGTGGTTTTCGCGTTTGATAAATTCAGACAATACCTCATTGGTACGAAAACCATAGTATACACCGATCACTCTGCACTGAGATACTTGTTCAGCAAACAAGACGCCAAACCTCGACTAATCAGGTGGGTACTTTTGCTGCAAGAATTTGACATCATAATAAAAGATAGAAAAGGCAGAGACAATGGTGCTGCTGACCATTTGTCTCGAATAGAAAATGATAAAAATGAGAAGCCGTTAATGAAAATTTTCCGGATGAGCAACTGTTTGCCTTGCACCTTCATGATCAAGCTTGTCCATGGTTTTCCGACATTGCTAACTTTTTAGCATGTGGAATAACTCCACCATTCCAGAGTAAGAAGCAAAAAGCAAGGTTCAACCGAGAGGTAGTTAACTACTTCTGGAAAGATCTCTATCTCTTTAAGCATTGTGCAGATTCGATTATTAGACGTTGTGTAACTAAGCACGAGGCTTATCAAATCGCTAAAAAATGTCATGAATCGGAATATGGAGGTCACCATGGCCTCACTCGAACAGCTCACAAGGTGCTCGAGTGTGGTTTCTATTGGCCTACCATTTACGAGGATTGCAAGGCGTTTGTTAAGGCTTGCGACAGATGCCAAAGATTAGGGAATATCTCCAAGAGGGATGAAATGCCTCAAAAAGGAATTCTCATCCTTGAGATTTTCGATGTATGGGGTATTGACTTCATGGGACCATTCCCACATCTGATGGGAATCACTACATCTTGGTAGCTGTCGATTACGTGTCCAAGTGGGTCGAGGCGGTTGCGCTGCCGACCAACGATGGTCACCAAGTCATCAAATTTTTGAAAAATAACATTTTCAATAGATTTGGTGTACCTAGGGTAATCATATCTGATGGAGGAACCCACTTTGTCAACAAAGCTTTTGCAAATCTCATGAGCAGAAGTGGGATTCTCCACAAGATCAGCACGCCTTATCACCCCCAAACCAGTGGCCAAGTCGAGGTATCTAACCGAGAAATCAAACACATACTCGAAGCCACTGTGGGGATAACCCGCAAAGACTGGTCACGTAGACTCAATGATGCTCTATGGGCATACCGCACTGCATTTAAGACTCCCATTGGGATGTCCCCATACAGGCTTATCTTTGGAAAAGCTTGTCATTTGCCTGTAGAACTAGAGCACAAGGCTTACTGGGCCGTAAAAACGCTTAATTTTGACCCACGGGTTGCTCAGAGTGAACGCAAGTTGGACCTCAATGAAATTGAGGAAATACGTGCGCAAGCTTATGAAAGCTCGAGGATTTACAAAGAGCGGACCCAGAAGTTACACGATCGTCGTATAAAGTCTAAACACTTCTATGTTGGCCAAAATGTCTTGTTATTCAATTCTAGGTTAAAGCTGTTCCCCGGAAAGCTTAAATCCAGATGGGAAGGGCCATACAAAGTGGTGCACGTGTTTGAAAGTGGAGCTGTCAGGATTCGAACTGACAAAGGAGAGCTGGTGGTGAATGGACACAGGTTGAAGGAGTATCTAGGGCAGCTCGACCCACGGAAAAGAAGTCTAAATGACATCAGAGCCGGCCTATGCTCAATAAATATTTATATTTATATATCTATATAATTATTTATTATGTATTTATTCGTCTCGAACGATAAGTATCCAAAAATCAACTAAACATTTAGAGTACTAAGACTCTAAATGTAAGGATGTTGATATTTGGAGAAAATTTAATAATTTTCTTATGTTTACCTTGCAGGAATTCATGGAACCAACAAAAAGAATGATAAAGCTTTGAAAACCAGGTTCCCGGTTGGATTAATACCAAATTTAATGGAAAGTAATTTCGGAATTTAGAGAAATTTAAAATCCGGAATAACTCCATAAAATGAGGGTGTTAATCCAACCTAATTTATGCAAGCAATTTATCATAGAGTAATATTTCTGTTTTAATGTGCTTTCAGTGTGTTAATTTTTAAGAAAATCCATAATTTCAGAAAATTTGAAATTTGAAAAATTTTAAAATTTTTCTAAGCGTTGAATGCGATCTATTTTGTATCTCAAAAGCAATTCGGTCTACATCGAATTGTTTGAAACAGATCGCATTGGAGGATGCCTTGGAAATTTTTAACCAATTCGTTCTCCAAGCCAATTCGGTCTAGACCGAATTGGCCCTAGAGACCGAATTGGCTTCCCCAAGACACATCCTCCATCCTTGTGTAAATTTGGCCAAGTAGTAATTCGATCTATAGCAATTCGGTCTAGACCGAATTAATTTTGAATAGATCGAATTGATCTACAAAAGGCATTTGTGATTCCTTAGTTTTATTTATGCAAGTGAGCAATTCGATCTGTAAGGCAATTCGGTCTAGACCGAATTGCCCATATAGACCGAATTGCCTCACAAAAGCATCCCTCAGTAATTTTCCTAAGTAACCAGATTCGGTCTTCTTGCTGTAATTCGGCCTCTAAACCAATTCGGTCTAAGACCGAATTGACTTCAAAAGATCACATTGCAGCAAGTGTGTTTGCTTTCCCTTGCAATTCGGTCTAGACCAAATTGGCCTAAGAGACCGAATCTCTCACAAACACTTGGAGACAACATCAATTCGGTCTAGACCGAATTGATGGTTCGGTCTCCAATAGACCGAATTAGTCACTCCCCTACCCCTTTATATTCCATTTTCCCCCTCTTTTCCCTCACTTTCACCCTCCAACACTTCGATATTTCCCCGAATCCCCTCTCGCGAACTCCGTCTTCCTCGCGAAACCAGGGCTCGAGCCAAAGCTTTTACTTGATCAACTCCGTTCAAAGTGCGTAAAAATGGCATCTTCTTCGTCTAATCCTACTGGGAGTGTCGGGTAAGTGCTCTGTTTTTTATTTCGCACTCCCATTTTCGCGATTCCAGTGTTGGTTTTTCATTGTTTTTGCGAAATCGGTAATGGGGAAGGGAATGGTGATCGTTTTCGAGTGGGAGATGGTCGGGAAGTGGCCGGAATGGTTTGGGTGTGGTCGGAAATAGGATAGAACAGGGTAGCAGAACCTAGGGTTTTAGGGCTTTTTGTTCGAAACTGCCATTGTTGTGGGTTCGAGTTTTCTGTGGTGTAGGGATGCGTCTATTTTTGAAAATATGGGTTCAAAACCCATAAAAATCCTATCTTTGTTTACTGTGTTGCTATTTGATCATTTGTGTATATGTTGTCCTGTGTCTGTTTTGAGAAATCTGTGAAAATGAAAAAACACAGTGGTTTGTTTTTCCCTTGCAATCACTGTGTTATTTTACTGGTTATTTGATAATGTTGATTGGATATGCATGGTGATGGTATTGCCGAATCTATGTTTTTGAAGCATGATTTATTAGCTAATTTTGCATGATCATGGTGTGAATGGATTGTCTGTGTTTGTTTTCATTTATGCATGTACTGTGTTATGTATATTTTGTCAATAAATGCTTTTGTCGGGTACCTGTTAACCACAAATTGCAAACTCAACTCGAAAGTTGATGTCTCAACTCGAAAGTTGATGTTTGCACATACGGGAAACATGGTATTATAGACGAAACCATGCCAAAATTTTTCCAACACTTTTGGCATGGCATTTATCTCTAAAAAGACAAAAAAAATGGTAGAATGTTCTTTTCTTTTAAAGTGTTTGACTGGTGCTCATTTCTTTGGGCTAAATGGGGAGTATTCAAATGGAACATCTTGTTTCATTATTTAACACCCATTTCCCAAAACAAAATCCAAATGGGGGACCACTCACACCCCCAATTTTATTAAATAAACAAGTCAACACTTCTCATAAAAATCCAAAAATGACCTATTCGTGTTTGTGCATGTTTGTTTTATTTTTATTCTCCATGATCCATTACTACATGCTAGTGATTGCATAATTGGTCATGTGCATTTGTTCCTCATCATTAATCATCTTGCTGCCTATTTCACATGATTTAAATCACTTTTTAAGTGATAAAAATCCAAATCTCTTTCGTAGGCTCAATAGCCTATGAAAGTCTTTCTTTTGGTCTTTTGACCATTCGAAAAACCTTTTAGACTATTTATAGTCTGAGAAAAATTTTGTAAGGGTCCCAGATCCTTACTTCTCTCACCTCTCTCTCTATTTTGTTGCAATAAGAGTTGGATTTAAAAAATCCAACTCCATGTCTTTTTATCTAATGAATTCAAGTAAAAATCAATTAACTCACATTTAGAACTTAGCTCAAAATGTGAGGATGTTGATTTTCCAACTTGAATATGTTTATCAAAAATTTGTTAAAAATAGTTTTAATTCCTCTTCTCAGGGACAAATACGTGATAACCTCCATAATGGGTCTTCCAACGACCACTCCAGACCTCGCCTTTTTGGAAATCGAAAGGCTGAAAAGGCAGATAGAGGCAAATAGAAGGGCCATCAGGGACGAATTTAATCTGATCGTGGACCACCAGATCGAATGGAGGTTTGAAATGAAAGATCACTGGTGGAGAGATATTCCAGGAGATGAGAGAAACCTTAAAGCTACAGGCCTTGAAAGAGACCTCTGCCAGCACATGTGGAACTTCTGGAATAACGAATTCGACCAGGCGAGATATGACCTGAGGTTCGATGATCCGAGAGTTCATTACGAGAGAATGGTTTGGAGGATGATTCAGCACAAGGCCTGGTGGAATCGAATGCTTGAACAGCACCTCGGGGATAAGAAAATAGCAGCCTTCGAGCCAATCCCCATTCAACCAGCCATCACAAAAGAAACCAGAAGTCATTTTGCCAAACAAACCCCTCCGGTACACAAAGTGGCGGTGTCTGGAATGGTCTACAGGCCAGACGCTTTCCCATTCACGTACAAGAAAGAACTATTTGACAATGGGACCATCTGCGGACCGGAAGAGCAACTGTGGCTCACAAAGCACGCCAAAGCACGCCACATTGAGATGGCATATAACTTTTGGGAGTCCCTTCAACCTGTGCTGAATTATGGAGCAGCCCACCACACTCCGATGTTGGACACAATAATAGAAAAGACAAAAGCAATACGGAAGCTGTGGGGGGAATACATGAAGGCATGGGGGAGCTGGGAGAAGGACATCAGACAATCTGTGCTAAATCCAGGGGTGGTGATACCTCCGGGAAATGAGGAAATCGTTCCAAGGTTTCTACCAACAAGATTCCCGGTGGTTGAGCCCAAAGAAGCCACAATGGTTGGAATGCCCAATTTTGCGCTAATGAGAGCCGAGTGCACAGCGATGTACCAAATCCAGAAATTGGGACAGGATGGGCAGAAAGAAAAAGCAGATACCACTGATGAGCCGGACCAAATGCCTGGAGTACTTGGACATTCCACCGGTTCGGGACTTGTCAGGGCTGAATGAGAAGGAGGCAGACATTATGGACACTCTCTATGCAGACATGAAGACTAGATTCATCGAACTACTACGAGAGATGGACAGGGAAGCCCTGAGGTACTGCCAAGAAAACAAAGTGTGATTACGATATAACACGGGGTTCCAATGAGTCTTAGGTAGATATTTCACAGCTAAATGGACTGCCCAGCTTACAGCAATGACTGAGCCCAGTTTCATAGAGAAGTATCTGAAAACCAAAGGGCCAGAGTTGGGGCTGTGGACCGAAGCTTATGACAAGTTGATCGATGATTATGTGGACCCGACGCCCGAACCCCACCAGTCAACCGAATCGGGGCCCCTCCAAACCGAATCTGCGCCAGAGCCACCAAAGAAAAAGAGGAAACTGATAAAACTGGCTGAGAAAGAAAAGGCTGGAAGACCTGCTGAACCTCAAGTCAAAATTCAAGAACCTCCCAGTCAGCCAAGGACTCTTCCACCAGTGCCCAAATTCGATGGCACGCCTTCCAAACCAAAGAACAGAGGCAAGGAGCATGTCGTTGATCCATCCAAGAAAGAGCAGCAGCGTCTAGCCCAAGAACAGGCTGATGCTGAAGTGGCAAGGAAAGTCCAGGAGGAAGCTGACATAGATAGGGCCGAAAAGAAAAGAATCGCTGAGTATGAGGCCCGAAAACTCGAAAGAGAAAGGCGGGAGAAGGAAAAGGCCGATGCTGAAATAGCCAAGGAAAAAGAAGAATGGAGACAGCAGCAAGAAGCAGAAAGGACCGAGCAAGATAGACTGTGGAAGGAAGAAATGGCCAAGAAAGCTGAGGAAGAGGCTAAGAAGGCTGAAATGGAGGAGAACATTAGAAAAGCCCGGGAAGAGGAAGAAAATAGAAAGGCTGCTGAGAAAATTCAAGCCGAGCTAGAGAAGAAGCAAACGAAAGAGATCACAACAGAGGCCGATGTTGGGGACGATGATTGTCAGATAATCAGCGGAACCAACATCGTACCTGTTAAAGTAAAAGAAGAGTCGGCTGAATGGGCTAAAGATCGAAAGAAGCAGCAGAAGGAGATAGCTACTATGAGGAGTGAGAGTGGAAAGAGAGTGGATGAGATCGGTGAAGGTCTCAAACCCACAGAAGAGATAGCGGAAATGGTGCAGGAGGGCAATGAGCGTTTTGAACAGTTGAAGGAAAAGACTGCAGAACTTTTAGAAAGTCTGGATCAAGTTGCTGCAAATGCAATGGCTGCAGCTGCTGCCCAATCTCAACCCACTGCACCTGATGAGAATATGACGGAATTGGAAGACTCGCATGCTGAAGCAGATCCACAAGTCGAGGCAAACCAAGGAGAAGCAGTAGCAAACGAGGGCAGCGGTGGCAGCTCTCATGCAGAATTAGAGACCATTGAGGACCTATTCAAGAACAAGACGTATCAACAAATCCTCCAATGAGATCTTAATATTACTGGAGATCAAGGAGATAACATGGTAGAACAACTTGGGAAATTAAACACAGGGAGGGATGAGGAGGTACCTCAAAAAGAATATCAACATGTTGTTGGTCCCGTCCTTTCTGATGATTTTCTCAAAGCTGTGCTTCATGAATTTCCTTGTAATTCGTATGAACAGGGAATATCTCAAGGAGGCGAACAAGTGGAACACGAGCAACAGCCTGAAGGACAGCCGCAGACAGATACGCAGGCTGAAACTGAACATCAAGTAGAGGGTGAGCATCATGAACAGCAGGAGCAGATGGAGGAGAAATCGAATTCGGATTGGGAGCAGGCATACCCTCAGGACACCCAAGAATCAACGGGGTCAGTCCAATCCGCTGGGTATTGGGTGACCTCTACCTCAAAGGGGCGCCTAGGGGTATCCACAAAGAAATGCAAAAGGTTCCCCATTAAGGACGATGCAGATATAATGAGGAGGTTCAACGGGAACGAGCAGAATGCGGGGCGTTATATGGCGCTAGGAGAGCTTTTCGTACCTGATAAAGGATTCAGTCCAGAGATGGTGAATCATCCTATGTTGGTCTTCCTGCAACAAAACCATGGATGGACTGAATTCCTTACGCACCATGCTGAACCAGGGATAGCAGAGCTTGTCCGGGAATTCTACTGCAATATCAACGTCGCCCAAAAGAAGAGTTGGGTGCGAGGAGTTGATGTAGACATATCTGGAGAATATCTGAACAGATTCCTCAATACACCCAACTGGGTATCAGAATTCCCGACAGCTGAGCACTTTGAGAAGGGAGCATGTAAGGCAGTTGAGAGGTCATACTATGACAACATCACGAGGTCCCTCACTGCCGAGAGCTATACTGGCGAATTCTCTTTCAAAGCCAAGCACCTGAAGCTGGAGTTCCAACCTTCATATGACTTCTACATGTCAAAAATCAGGCCCAACCCTCATGCACATGAGACATCTGGTCGAATGCTGAAGGGTTTTGCTAATCTATGGCATGGACTGAAGATCAATGTAGGGGAGCATATCTTCCATGTCATGACTTCAAGGACCTCCGGAAGGGCGGCTGCTCTCTGCTATCCAAACCTCATTAGAAGAATCTGCGAAGCCCAAGGAGTATATCTATCTGTTTTCTCAGGGAGCGACACCATTGATATGAGTCGCCCAATTCCAGTTACAAAAATGCGGATATCTGATCCGGTGGTATACGCGATGCCAGATGAGTCAGAGGCCCAATCCAGATACACTCCTGGACAACCGGCTAAGCGCAAGTCACGAAAGAAAGAGGCCCGTACTGAAGCGGTGCCTTCAACAAAAGAAGCTGGAATCCCCTCAATTGGACCTGCTGCAGAGGAACACCCTCAAGGTGATGCCTCCACTCAGAATCATCCTGGAACTGATGTTTCCACTCCAAGCCTATCACGAAGACATCCAGTTCGACCCTCTCGCAGAAGCACGACTGTGTCTCAGTATCCAGCTGATTCTCAAACTCTAGAAGCAGTGAGCAGAATGGGAGAGTCAATGATGCAGAGTGTCAGATCTTTGGCCGATGTCATTGTTTCGACTCAAGAGAAGCAAATGCAGAAAGAGGAAGAGTTTAGGCTGAGAATGCTTGAAAGAGAAGAGGAGTTCAGAAAGGAAGCCGCAAGGCAGCATCAGGAAAGAATTGAGAGCGAAAAGAAGACAAGAAAAATGTTCGAAATGATGTTCACCAAGCAGACCGACTTGATGCAGACCGTACTCAGGAAGCTACCCTCACCTCCAAGAGATGACACCGGACCTTCCAAGCAGCATTCAGAGAAGAAAGATTGAGCCAACGCGATCACACTTGTGCGAGCTTCATTATACACATCATGCATTAGAATTTCCATCCATTCAGTGCACATTCGACCATACTGTTGGAATTCTCTTGTAATTGATGTATTTATCTGCTTCCCACAAAGAGAATTTCGTTTTGAATTCTCAAAATATTTTTTTGAAAAAAAAAAGATGTGTGACAGTCCAAGATGAATAAGTGACTGTCGCGCCAAAAACAAAGCTGTGACATGCTTGCATGATCACTGTGTCTTTTTACTGCTTTCAATTAAATAACCGGCATAAAACAAGCATAAATCTGTCACCTAAATTCACATGTTGAATTTAGGCTAAGGATGAAATTTTCAAACTATTAAATTGGGATAAAACAATTAAAAATATGCATGATATAAACTTATGAGGTTTTGAGCTATAAAAATCCAATGATATGATCACGTGGAAGAAAAATAAAATTTTCATGTTGAGAATTTGATTGAATAAATTGCAAGAATTTTTCAATGGCTAAATTTAAGAATAAGGGTGTGACATGATCAAACCGTCCATGTGAGATCTGAGCCGAGTCATTTTTACTCAATATTTCTTTGTTGTGTGAAAATCAATTCAATTAAAGGACACTAGAACTTGCGATTGGAATCGATTCAAGACCATGCCATATTCCTGAAATCGAGTACATGATCAAGACACTTAGAAAACCCAAAATTTTGGCCTTCTTTTGAAATCCAAACCCGAAAATATTTTCCCTTTAGGATTAACCAAGTTGAGCCATTAAGCCTAATTTTTCTTTGAAACCACTATATTTCCCTAGCCTTATAAAAAGACCAAGAAAATCAAACCCAAGTGTACACGAATCAATTCCATCAAGGCATTATAGTTTATGATCATCAAAAATATCAATCGGTATTAATAAACCGATCAAAAAAATGTGTGTTGAGATTCATTCAACAGAAATAAATTGCAATTGACAAAGCAAATTAGACATAGTCTAATGTCATGCAATAGAAAAGAAAAACAAAAGAAAGAAATATTGATGATCATAGATTTTAAATAAAAACATGCCAAGTTATGATGGAATGGATTCATGTCACTTTTTAGCCTAATAATATCCTTCCTCACCCAATGTTACAACCGTATGCCCCGTTATAACCCTTGAATAAGACCTCGGGATCTCGATTTGAGGAAATGAGTAGGTGGCGAGTTGGCCTAATTGCAAGCTTATGGGAGAATTTATTTGAATTTGATTATGAGCGTATTGTTTAAAAGCCAACTTTGAGAATGAGTGAAATTTCCGATTCTACTATATGTGAGGCTCTGCTTTGATTGATTAATGATCATGTCATACTTGAATTCAAGAATTAAACCAATGAAAATTTTCTATACATACATTCAAGAAGAATTAACAATAATGATTGATTTGTATACCTATCCAAGTGAGAAGTATCATTTCATTAAATACTGCAATGAAGAGAGTATAATACTTGTAATTTTGATTGTGTTATCCCAATATAACAAGAATGAAATTTTTGAAGCCACGCAAATGGATTGAATATGCAGAGTCCATGCTCTTAGGAGCACTGACTCTGACTGCTCGGGGACGATCAGTATTAAATGTGAGGATGTTGATAATGGCCAAAGTTGTCCATTATTTCCAATCCACTTCCGTGTCTGAGACGGACATTTTGATCGTATCCCCATCTTATTTCAATAAGAAAGTAGTTGAATTCGACAGATTAATGCAAGTTTGTAAGAATAATAAGCTGGTAATGAAAGACACAAAAATATGAAATTTTAATTGCATTTGTGTTAGAAAAATCCAAAAACATGAAAAAAGGAAAAAGAAAAGAAAAAGGAATGAAAAGATGGGAAAAAGAATGAAAATCCCACAAATTGAAATTTCGGTTAAGTGTTGAAGATCAATTCGGTCTATACGCAATTCGACCTAAACCGAATTGCTCATTAGACCGAATTGCTGAAGAGAAGTGTTGAAGAAGAGAAGAGCAACCAATTCGGTCTGTGGCAATTCGGTCTAAACCGAATTGACCCCTAGACCGAATTGCACCATGCAAAGAAGAAGACTTTGAGCAGAACAGAAAAGAAGGAGTTCGATCTATGCAATTCGGTCTAGGCCGAATTGAGTGCATAGATCGAATTGCCTCAAAGCAAGGAGCCAAGCAGGAGCCATCTTCAATTCGACAAAGGCCAATTCGGTCTACTCATAGACCGAATCACCACATTTCATGCTTAAGATCAAGAAGAAAGACCTCATGTCACCAATTTGGTCTAAACCGAACTGCTTGAGGAGGCCGAATCACATTCAAAATTGCAGCTGTGAAGCACGTGAGAAGTACATGATGGGCCTAGGGTTTCAAGAAGAAGTATAAAAGCTAACCTTCCTCAACACAAGAAAAATTCCAATTCTTACACACTTGGACATTTGCTGGGAGACAAAAAGAATGAGCAGAAGGTTCTTCACCCCTTAAGGGTTAGGTAGGTAGTGTAGTTAGTTAGTTTATTGTCATGCTTGTAATGTAGTTTTATTGTTTTTGAGCTTAGTTTATTTTTCATAGAAGCTTGTTACCACCCTTAGTGTAGCCATTTCCATAAACTTTAAATGCTTTGTAGTTAGAATGAACCCTACCTTCAAGCCAATGAATGGTTTTAGGGTTATTTACTGCTTTCAAGTGTCAATACAAGAAAGAATCCAGAAATGGGTTTTCATTTCAAGTGTTTGGCATTTATTTAATGCTTTCCTTAGCAATAAATGTTAGAATGGTTGTTTGTTTCAACTAGGTTATATTTATTATGTCCTAGTTGACTTACATTCTCAATAAATGTATGCTAGTGGGTTTTTGGCTTGATCTTACACCTTAGAGATTCAAATAAGTGTTCTTAGGTTTTAGACAATCTTAGCCTTGTTAGAATTTATTTCCATGCTATTCAGTTGCTGTTTTAGTCTCTTTTGTTAGCTTATTGTTGCCTTAGAGAATGTAGGTGTTCTTATTTTTAAGCATGTGTTCTTATTTGTTCAGTAGATGTTTAAGTTTTTGATCTTTGATTGCTTGTTTGTAGTTTTAAGGTTTATTTCATGCCAATACCTGCTAGCCACGTAACCTAGGTCTATTTTCCTTAAAAACACTCATTAGTGTGGCTGTGAGGTGACATTGATGTGAAATGAAGGATTTGGTAAATCTCATCCATCATGAACCACGCAATGTAAACCGAACATGCACTTATGAGAAAAAAAAAGACATGCAATTCGATTTGAGGCAATTCGGTCAAGACCGAATTGCCCATGAGAATGGAATTGCATGGCAAAAATATTTGTTGAATGCTTTATCTAAAAATTTATATGCAATTCGATCTAGGCAATTCGGTCTATACCGAATTGCCCATGAGACCGAATTGCATAGCAAAAAGTGTTGTCTTCATGTGGCTTCTAAGCAATTCGGTCTAGACAATTCGGTTTAGACCGAATTGCTCATATAGACCGAATTGGTTTTGGAAACCACATTGTATGCATTCCATCCCCTCATGCCTTAGTTTATTTTCTCTGTCTTACCAATTCGAAATTGTCCTAATTCGGGCTAGACCGAATTTAATTGGCAATTCGAATTACCCTCATTTTGGGGTAAATGCCTTAGCCAAATTTGAGTGAATGAATGACTTCATCAATTCGAATTGTCCAATTCGGTTTAGACCGAATTGCTTGACAATTCGAATTAGAGGATGCTTCATGACTTTACAAGGATTAATTGGGTATGGCGTTACTTCATACCGCATGCATCCTCAATTCGGTCTCTTTTGCATTTTGCCCAATAGACCGAATTGCTTTCTTCCTTCTATTTTAAAACTCCAAAAATATTTTATTACAAGAGTTGTGTAAGTTGCATGGGTGTATTGGGCTTAGGCCCACTACATCTAATTTTATCCATTACACATCTCAACCCATCAGTGTCTAATTATTGTGTGATTAACACTCACACAATACCAAAAACATTTTCTTAATCTTGTTTATTTTCCCTTTCATTGTGTGTATGAACGGGTAATAAGAAATATCACAGATCAATGTTGGCGAAAAGGTCCCTTCACCGGGATAACGATTAGCTCGTCTTCTGTGTATTAATTATTACTCGTTATTTTGCATGGTCTGATTAGTGGTTGGTGGAAGCTACGGCGAAAAGGTCCCTTCACGGGGATAACGATTAGTCACTCAGCCAACTCCTAATCAGATACAGTTTTCTTTTCTTTATCTTAATTTCAAACCTGAATCTAGAGTTGTATATAGATGATATATGCCAATGTCATCTATTAATTACTACAGTAATAGAACATGTGGGTTTTCATCCAAATTCACAGATAGTAAAGTCTAAGGTGACGGCGGCAACTGTCACTTAAGGCATTCCACTGTCTACATATAATTCCATCTGGAATACTTGGGAACCAGATAGCAGATGTTTGCAGTCCGGATAACCTCAATTATTTCTGGCATTCTTTTTAGCCAAAATCTTCTTATCTCAGGCTAATCCATCTTTGTGTATCACATTCTGTCTAACCCCATCATATATTTTGGGGTAATTTATTTTACTTCTCATATACATGTATGCATGATATTATTATGTAGATATTGTGGTCTATAATATTTTGGAGATCCTTCTCCTTGGACATAGAAGTCTTGATTTAAATCAGATGCTGCATAATAAATTTCCACAAAAATCACTTTATAAAATCCGGATCTGAGTAAGGGATAATTTCACAGTTATGACTAATTCATCTTCTACTGGGGGTTGATTTTGAGAACTTAGAAGCAGCGTCAGCGATTAGGTCTCATCTAGACTGAAAGGATCTGTGTTTTAATTGAGAGTTTAGTACCTGTTTAGGGAATGATTTTCAAACATCTATTTGTTTCTCAAAATTACTGTGTGTTGGAAATCTTGTATTAAGTGTTGCATCGAATCAATGTCCACTTGAATTCGGATAAGATGTGATAATTAATATTAGAGGAACATATAGGCCTTGGTTAATTTCTAAGGTAGGGTTGAGTAATCTTTCGACTGCTATCTTCTCCCGCCAAATCCTAAAATTGAGTCTCGAGTGAGTACATTCGGAATAGATCTTCATAGATCTGTTCCAATCATGTTTGTATCTCGTAACTAACCGGATGTTATAAGCCCTGTGGCTTACTGATATTTGGGAAGTTCTAAATCTGCATCTGGTCATCAAGACCAGGGGCTCTTTTATACTAACGGAATGTGATGATCTTTTAAGACTTCCGAGTGATAGGTTTTTAAATGCTTTCTTTACCGCTTTCTTTACCGCTTTCTTTAAAATGCTTTTATAGAGGTCACTCGGAAGAATTAGAGGTTGGCCGCCGGTTGAAAGGTTTAAGAGTTATGGATTAGTTCGGGATTAGATTTGGACTTTGGGTGTGACAAGGGGGACGATAGGAGTACTTGGCATATCAACTAATGATATGTTAGGTGTTGCTTGTCCACCACATATGACTAACATACTCTTGCAAGGCATTGCAAGGGGAGTTATTAATCTGTGGTATCTTAGAAATTGAGGTCTTAAGAGCATGTAAACTCTTACTATAAGTACATGTCTGTTAAAGGGAACATGGTGTAGAGAACATGAGAGTTAGCTAACTGACGAACTACCCCAAACAAAGATCTATGTATTAAAATGGAAGTTTAATTGTGTTTCATCTGAATCTTGTCCAATCTTTATTATTTTCTCCCTGTCCCTTCTGTCACATTTTAATTCGCTTTCGTAGAATAATTTTACCTGCTTTCCTAGCATAATTCTTATCGCTTTCTTAGAATAGATTTAATCGCTTTTTAGACTAAATTTACCATGCTTTGTAGAATATTTTACTGCTTTCATAGTCTAGTTTAAATTATTGTCAAGTAGTTGTTAGAAACCTATGCAAAACTTGAATCGAGTAACCGAGTGGAAAATCTTAGTAAACGACGTGGGCCCTGCTTGTATCGCACATCCTCCAGTGAACGATCCGGACTTACTATAAATTACTGCAATTTTTGACACCGTGCGCTTTCGGGGGCACAGTTTCTTAACACGAGTACTAAAAACGTGACAACCTATAATATATCCCTAATCCCAACTCCATCTTCATAAATTGGTTTAACTAAATAAAATTGAAAACCAGAATTATTATGTTTCAGAAAATATTCATGTAATGGGGACTTGTCAAAAGTTTCATGGCAAGGATCTTCATGACATGAAACTATGATAAGTTTCATGATGCAAATTGTCAGGGACCTTCAGTGTGACAGACTGAAGGTCAAGATTGAACTATCTATCTCGGCTGCACCATGAAAGTTGTCAAAAGTTTCATGCCAGGGAGGATAACAGCGCCGTTTGAAATCAGAGTTTCCCACATGAGTAATAAAAAGTGAAATATATCCTTAAACCCCTTTCCCACGAATCATAACTCTTTCCTTTTAATAAATTTAACTTGGGATATTTTTAGAAAAGCTCGTGTAGGAAATTGTCAAAAGTTTCAAATAACAACAGACACAATGAGTGAGAGATGTTGTAGCGGGGTGGCGAGCGACGGAGAAAGCCAACGAAGATGCAACGGGTGGCACAACAATGGGCGACAGGGAGAGTGGTGGCGGGCATTGGGTGGACGACAAACGGATGAGAGTGCCCAGTGCGAATATAGGGAGTGAAATATATTTTATATATTTATATTAAAAATATATAAAATACTAATAATTTTTATTTCAATATTCTTTCCACAAAACCAACTGTCAATGATCAAATCTTTCCATAAAGATAATAGCCAAACAAATCTTTCCCACAAAGATTAAGTGAAATAGCAATTGGAAAATGGAAGTCCAAAAATCACGTATTGAGATAATTGAATTTGAGAATAGTAAATTGAGCAAATTTGTAGGCCTTTTAGAATTGATGCGGTTGCGGGAAACCTTCTACTGATGATGAATGAAATATCCAACCTGATAAAGCATTACAAGGCGAAATGGCGATTTACAATGGAAAACAATGAAATTTGAGAGCAATAAAAAAGAAGAAATTAAACCAATAAGCTTAGAAAAAGGATTAAATAAATCCTCAAGTGGGGTGTGGATTAGGCAGCAAGGCCAAGTGGCCATTTGCAACAAACTTATACTGAAAGTTATATTCATGCGAAATCAATAGTCTCAAACAAAAACAACTTGGAATAAAAATATTTACCTTGGAGGCAGAGGCGGGCTACCATGGTTATGCAAGAAGACAACTCACATGATGCGGCCTATGGTATAGGCACAACGGAAACGACAGAAGTGTGATGAAAGGGAGATCCGTGCAGGGAGAAAACAGGGCTGCTTTGGGGGGGATGAACAGCATTTGATTGTATTGGAGATCTGTAGCAAGAAAAAAAATAAAAATTAAACAAATACACAACTGTTGAAAATACACACATGCATATAATAAATGCGCGCGTGAATGTCTTCAATCAGCCTGCACTTTATGACTATTACTACCGCATTCTTTGATTATAATCGGTAGACATTTTGCACACGTGGGTGTGTCTTGGGAATAAATTATAGTAGTATATTATTCATTACCAGCTAGCTACATTTGACCAATAATAGTTGATTGATTAATGACAAACATTGTACTATATATACACATGTATTTGCAGCCTCAATGGCATGCACAATTTATTACTTCCTCTTATCTTGTTTCTTTGCATCTATCTTATTCTCCTTTTTCATTTCTCTGCATTGCTACTGCCTTATATTTATTCAATATACAATCATATATATATAAGGTCTAATTAAGCTAATAGATATATATTTCACAACACGTTATCAGCACGAGAAGACTCTGCCCGGCTTACCAGAATTTGAGGTATAACTTTTATTCCAAAATTTTCAATAAGGTTATGGCTAACCTTGCAAAGCAGGAATTTTTTCCCTTAACCGTTGAAGGAAGCAATTATATGTCCTGGGCCCGAGATGTGAAAATACATCTTACTTCAATGGGTCTGGAAGATACTATTGCTGAAGACAAAAATCCCAGCCATCAGAATCAGGCAAAAGCCATGATTTTCTTGTGTCATCCTATCGAAGAGGCAGTTAAAAAGGAGTACGTGACTGTGGAATCCCCACTGGCATTGTGGGAAAAGTTGAAAGAAAGATATGATAATCTTAAAAAGACGGTGCTTCCAAAAGCCCGTGATGACTGGACAAACCTGAGGCTTCAGAACTTCAAAACAGTCCGGGAATATAATTCCACTCTGTTCAAAGTTACGGCCCAACTGCAATTATGTGGGCAAAAGATATCTGAAGAAGAAATGTGTAACACCCCGGTTTTTGGTCACCCAGGTCGGGATGTCACCGCCACATCCCCCTAGTAAGACACGGTTTCTCCGAGCTTACTAAAGGGATGCAAGGCTAGGTATTGCAGTATTTAAAACATTTAAATCATCCAAACAGCCCATTCAATATAATTGGAAAATAATAATAGTATAGCGCAGCGGAAATAAATGGTTTAGTACAGTATCGCAGCGGAAAATATAAATAGGGCCAACATGGCCAAAACACGGGTTAAACAGGCCCGTTCATAATATAGTCTAAAGTACGAATTTAAAAGCAAAATAACAATCCCCAAAAATCCCATGCATGATTCGTGCTCACACATGCTCATTCCACATATTCTGTAAGAAAAGGAATAAAAACGGTTTCGGTCAGCAAAATTGCTGAGTAAGTTAACACATGCATGATCGTAGGGTTTAAAAGCCATTAATTTAATAATTTAACAAAAGCATGATAATAACATAATATTTAATTTAATCTAATCAACTATCCCATAGCATAATTTATCTCAGGGCTTTATTTAATAGCACATAATACGTGGTTTAAGATAAAAGCCATAATTTTAAATAAAGCATTTAAATAATTTAATTGGACAACAATATAATTTAATCTAATTTAATTTAATTTAGAATCCCCATTACATCCCCGATTTGGTATTTCAAAGTTTCACGATAGTATCGCGATGTCAACAAGTTTAGCCGGTAGCCCGGCGGCCGCAACCGTATCAGCCATACCCAGTACCACTCCGGAGCCTCGGGAAACCCATACGGATATTCACGAGAGTGTAGGCTCTATATTTCGCCATTTTGGCAATATCACATTTCAAGTATAGCGCGCGGGGTCACCATCGTCCATTACGGCACGAAGTGAATCGTTAGGGGGCACCCTGCAGAGCACTCACCCCTAATTTTAATTTATCAAGTTTGTAAGGGGATTTAATTTTTAAAATCTGACTTCAATTGTATTTATTTAGAAATAATATCTCAACTCGTTTCAACCCTAAAGGTTAATTCATGTTTCAACAAGATTTCAAGATTTTGTTTCCGGTAAACCACAGTTTACTCTAAAATTCGTCTAAAATCAGATTTAATTCCAAAAATTCCAAAATTTCATCTTTAACTCCGAAACGTCAAGATCTACAACTTTCGTGTTTTAACTTTTTCAATCAGAGATACCTAAGTAGGTCAAAATCACCAATTTTCGCAGAAGAGCAAATCTGTCCGAGTTTAATGTGTCACAGTTTAAAGATTTCGATTTCTACCATATCAATTCAACTCCAAATTTAATGAAATTTGACAGAGATCATCTTAAGACAATTATCTACAACTTTCATGTTCGGCCAAAGATCTAAAACAGTCTAGATCCTATGTCAAAAACGTGATCAAGATCATTCCTAAGTTCTGTTCAAGATTTCAAGATCTAGATTCCAACAGCTCGGTTTCGGTGGGTTTTTACATATCAAATCAATTCCAAAAATTCTCAAAAATTTACAGTAGCTAGATCTAAGTCTTGGGAACGTTTTTTGTGTTTTAAGTTTTTCCGTTTGAGTTCGTTTTAAGGTTCGGAAAAATTCATCAAATCTGTTGCGCCGGTAGAAAGTTTAGATTGACAGATTTTCGGTTTCTTGTTAATCTTTTAGTTTGAATGTTTTAATTCATCCCAAAACCATGTAAGAGTTAACTTACCGAGTTTACGAACGTCCGGGAGCGTCTATTCGAATATTCGAAGGCGTGGCTTCCAGTCCACCGTTTCTCCTCTCCGTTCGTCGGGTTCTACGATCTAGATCCAATACGGGGTGTAGAAAGAAAAAGGAGATGATTAGGATTCGTTTTCGAATCGTTTATTGACTAGAGATTGGATCGAGACTTACCACGACTATGGAGATCTGTAGGGAAACTCGTCCAACAGCGTTCGTCTTGGTTTCGTGCCTCCGACGACTCCGGATTTAGGGTTTCGAATGTATAGAATGTTGTAGGGTTTTGTAAACTTGTTCGGGGCTCCCGAGGGGTTTATTTATAGATTTCCCAAGTCCTAGGGCGTCCAACATCTGACCTAAAGGTCTTGGGTCGAGAGATGTTCAACCGAAAGTCGAAAAATCCGCGTTCGGGCGAGAGATTCGCGCAACGGGCGAATCTGTCATGTGGCGCGGTCGTGGCGCGCTTTTCCCCCTTCACCGCGCGGCCACCGCGCGACTCTCGCCTGGACTTCGGTCCGGGCGGGTCGTGCGATCCGTCGTGCCTTTCTGCCTCTCTTTCGGGTTTCTATCCCTCTATGCTCCCGAATTCCGGTTTCCGGGGTATCTTCGGGTTTCTACTTTCTCTCTAAATTTTCGCTCGGGTCTAATTGGATGTTTTGGACTCGAATCCTCGAGTTCATTAGTGTCGGGTTTTGGTGTACAATTTATTTACCTTTAATCATTCTTTTTATTTAATTAAATTCCTTTTTAAGTTAGAATCTCATTTCTCATTTCCTTATCTTTATTTATTTATTTATTTGCTGGATTCATTTATTTATTTATGTTATTTATTTTATTTATTATTTATTTATTTAGTTATTGTTTTATTTTATGATGGAAAATTCACGGGTATTACAGTCTACCCTCCTTAAGAATCAACTTCGTCCTCGAAGTTGTGTTTCGGCTTTTCTCGTGCTAAAGGTCTTGTGTTTATTTTATTATGTTGTGACTGAACTTAGAATTAAAACTTCTAAGCTGCCTACGTACCCGGTAAAGGGATCAAGCCATAACGTAGTTCAAAATTTTACAAAAGTGCACGAAAATAGGTGGTATCACATCCTCTCCCCCTTATGATTGCAGTTATGTCCCCATAACTGTGTCGGTATCGGTTTGGAACAATGTCGGGTATCGTTCTCTCATGTCGGATTCTACTTCCCAAGTTGCCGTCTCACTTTCGTGGTTTGACCAAAGAACTTTGATCATTTTGACGGTTTTGTTCCTCGTTACTCGTTCCTTAGTGTCAAGAATACGCACTGGGACTTCTTCGTAAGTCAAGTCTTCATCGAGCTCAATTATCTCCGGTTGAAGTACATGTGTCGGGTCCGGCACATACTTCTTTAGTTGTGAGACATGGAAGACATTATGAACTCTATCTAAGTGTGGCGGTAAAGCCAATCGGTAGGCTAGAGTTCCGACTCGTTCTAGAATTTCGTAAGGTCCTATGTATCGAGGACTTAGCTTCCCTCGTTTGCCAAAGCGCATCACCCCCTTCATGGGTGATATCTTTAGCATGACTCTATCTCCCACTTGAAATTCTAGGTCTCGTCGTCTCACGTCGGCATAACTCTTTTGACGGTCTTGTGCGGCTTTCATCTTCCCTTGAATCACTTTGATTTGTTGAGCCATGTCTTCGATAAGTTGTGGTCCCACTACCACGGACTTATCGTTTTCTTCCCAGCTCAATGGGCTTCGGCACTTTCGTCCATACAACGCCTCGAAAGGTGCCATGCCGATGCTAGCATGGTAGCTATTATTATAGGAAAACTCAATCAAGGGTAAATGAGATTCCCAATTTCCTTTGAATTCCAACACACATGCTCTCAGCATGTCTTCTAGTGTTTGGATTGTTCTCTCGGTTTGTCCATCCGTCATCGGGTGGAATGCGGTGCTCATTTTGATTTGAGTACCGAGAGCTTTTTGTAACTCCGTCCAGAAATGAGAGACAAATCTATTGTCTCTATCGGAAATGATATCATGTGGTACTCCATGTCGTCGTACCACATTATCAATGTAGGCTCGGGCCAATTGGTCCATAGTCCACGTGTCATTCATTGGGATGAATATGGCTGTCTTCATTAGCCTATCCACAATCACCCAAATCTTGTTCATGCCTTTAGGTGATCGGGGTAATCCCGAGACAAAGTCCATTGAGATGCTATCCCACTTCCAACTTGGAATCTCTAGTGGTTGCATCAATCCTAAGGGTTTATGTCGCACTGCCTTAACCTTTTGGCAGGTGAGACATCTCGCCACGAAGTTCGCCACTTCCTTCTTCATTCCCGGCCACCAATAGATCTTCTTCAGATCTTTGTATAGCTTGTCACCTCCGGGATGTACGGAATATGGCGTGTTGTGCCCTTCCTCCATCAACCTTTGCTTCAATTCGGTAATTTAAGAGGCACACACCACCTCCCTTTGAAACGGATGCTTCCATCCTCGTAGACAGCAAATCCTATTGCCTTTCCTTCGGCAATATACCCTTTTATCTTCTCGAGCTTCGGGTCGCCCGGTTGAGCGAGTCGAATCTCGTCTAATATTGGAGTTTCTACGACCATGGCATTGACCGTTTCTCTCACTGTGCCAGGATGCACAAGTTCTAACTCCAATCTAGCCAATTCCAAGTACAATACCGGCGGAATTACCAACGAGTTTGTCACGTGTTGGGTTTTCCGACTTAGGGCATCGGCTACCACATTCGCCTTCCCTTCGTGGTAGGCTATCTCTAAATCGTAGTCTTTAATAAGTTCCAACCACCTTCGTTGTCTCAAATTCAACTCCTTCTGAGTGAATATATATTTCAAGCTCTTGTGGTCGGTGAACATTCGACACTTCCGCCCATAAAGATAATGTCTTCATATCTTTAGAGCGAAGACGACCGCTGCCAACTCCAGGTCGTGTGTCGGATAATTTTCCTCGTGAGGTTTTAGTTGGCGTGATGCATAGGCTACGACTCTCGAGTCTTGCATCAAAACACAACCTAAACCTTCCTTCGAAGCATCGCTATATACTTCGAAGTCACCATTTTCTGACGGTAGTGTTAATACGGGTGTGGTTGTGAGTCGTTTCTTCAGCTCTTGAAACGCAATCTCACAAGCTTCAGTCCACTCGTATTTTGCTCCTTTCTTTAGTAGCTGGGTCAAAGGACGTGCAATCCTTGAAAAGTCCTTCACAAATCGTCTGTAATACCCGGCTAATCCAAGGAAACTCCTTATTTCCGTTGGACTCTTGGGAGTTGCCCATTCAGTTACGGCAGAGACTTTTGCCGGATCCACTGATACTCCATCAGTGGATACTATGTGTCCGAGAAATGCCACTTCTTTCAGCCAGAAGTCACATTTCGACAGCTTGCCGTATAGCTGATTTCTTCGCAAGATTTCTAACACTTGATGTAGGTGTTTGGCATGCTCTTCCTCGCTCTTTGAGTAGATCAGGATGTCGTCGATGAACACTACGACACACTGGTCTAATAATTCTCGAAACACGTTGTTCATGAGATTCATGAACATGGCCGGAGCATTTGTTAACCCGAAGGATAACACTGTGAACTCGTAATGGCCATATCGCGTTCGAAATGCCGTCTTCGGAATGTCCTTCTCGGCGATCCTCAACTGATGGTACCCAGATCGCAAATCGATCTTCGAGAATACTGAAGCTCCCTTCAGTTGATCAAACAGATCCTCTATTCTCGGTAGGGGGTATTTATTCTTGATGGTCACTTGGTTTAGTCCTCAGTAATCTATGCAAAGACGTAGTCCTCCGTCTTTCTTCTTGACAAACAAAACCGGTGCTCCCCAAGGGGACGTACTCGGTCTTATGTAACCTTTTCCCAATAGCTCCTCGAGTTGTTCCTTTAACTCCTTCATTTCCAATGGTGCCATTCGGTACGGAGCTTTCGAGACAGGCTCTGTCCCCGGAATGAGATCTATCGTGAATTCAAGATCTCTCTCAGGTGGCATGCCCGGAACGTCTTCAGGGAACACGTCCGGGTATTCTCTTACCACTGGTATGCTATCAACCTTGTTTCCTTCCGCCTCAAGTTTGTGCACATAGCACGCATACAGTTCATACCCCTTACGCATCAAGTTACTTAGTTTAAGTGCACTAACGATTTTGTTACTTTTCTTAGGGGGCTGAGAGTAAAAGATAACTCTCTTTCCCCTACTTTTTGACAAGGTGATCTTTTGCTTTTGGCATTCGATCACCGCTTTATACTGGGATAGCCAATCCATCCCCAGTATGATGTCAAAGTCTCTTAAATTAAATTCTACCAAGTTTGCGAAGAATTCTACGTTCTTTATCACTACAGGAATTCCGTTATATCGTTTAGAGCAAGACACTACTTCTCTAGAAGGCAATTGAATTCCTAAGCTAATTCTCTCGCACTTAGGTAAATCTAACTCAGGCACTATCCTTGATGCTATAATTGAGCAACTAGCTCCAGAATCAAATAGAATTCTAAGGGGCGTATTCAACACATAAAATGTACCTGCCATCACTTCTCCTTGCGCAGGCACGTCCGCTTGGTTCACCACGTTCAGCCTCCCCATAGGGCGTCCCTGATTGCCTTGCTGATTCGCATTCGGCTGCTGATTTTGTTGCTGGTTTTGATTCTGAGGGGGCGGAGGTCGTTGGTTCTGGTTCCGGTTTTGCGGCCTATTTTGAGGGGGTCTGTACCCTTGGTTATTCCCGTTTTGCCCGTTTTGGTTTTGAGGCTGTTCTTGCCCCGCGACTAAGTCGTCCCTCTTTGTTATGTTCTCGAGCCTAGTCCGACAATCCCGTCGAACGTGACCCATTCGACCGCATCGGTAACAGGCGCCTTGTTGCGGGCATCCCCTTGCCAGATGGGGTCGTCCACATCTCGGGCAAGGCGGTACCGGATCTTCCTGGTTGAACTTCCTCCCAGTGTTGGTTTGTTGGGGCCTATTCGACCCTCTGCGCTGCTCGTTCCTTCCAGTGTTGTTCTCGTTTCTTGAGTCTCGACTTCTCTTGTCTTGAGGACCCCTGCTGGACTCCCCACTCACCCTTCTTTTCAGCTGCTGCACGCGTGCCACCGCCACAGCGCGGTCATACACTGCTTGCAAATCGGGGTAGTGTACCCCCGCGATCACTTCGCGCACGGACAGGTTCAGTCCCATCTCGAACTTCTGTGCCTTTTCCGCATCAGTAGGCACTAGCCTTGGTGCGAACCTCACCAGCTCCTTGAATCGTGTGTAGTACTCTTGTACGGTTTGGCCTCCCTGCTTCAGTGACAGGAACTCTTCGTACATGGCAGCTTTAGTACTCAAGGGATAGAATCGATCCCTGAGTAGTTCCATCATCTCCATCCACGAGTAGGGCTCGTCATCTTCGGTCAGTTTGGCTTGCGTCGCCTGCCACCAGTCGTCAGCTTCGCCTCCCAAGTAGTATGAGGCGACATGCACTCTTTCTCCTTCCGGACATTTGACTGCTCACAGCAGCTTGTCGAAAGTCCGGATCCATTCCTCCAGTTTAGCTGGATCCTCCTCACCAGCGTAGTGGGGCGGCTGGTAAGGATTCACCATCGCCAGGTAGTTAGGGCGAGCTTGGGGCGGAGGTACCGCCGCAGCTTGACCCTGGTTGACTTGCGCGTTCCCGAGCGCAATCAACACTTCCTCTATCGTCCTAAGACGATCGCCCACATTGTTCGGTGCGGGGGCGTCCTGCGCACCTTGGGGCTGTTCCATCTCAGGTTGAATGGGTTCAGTGAAGTTTAGTGGTGTTTCAGTGGGTGTTTCAGTGGTGGTTTGGGGAGCGGGTTGAGTTCTTCCTCTTCCTCTGGGTGCCATTCTGGTACAAATAGGATAGTTTAGGACTTTATGAATTTAGCATATAGTCTAAGCGATTTATGTAAATGTATATGTGTGTTGCAATTTAGCACGTGGTGCTTTGTTCAAACTAGAAGCGTCGTACGCTTCGGGGTTTTATTTTATTTCGAAATTTAATTTTTTTTTTTTCGATTTATAAAAAATAAATCGGGCATTTTATTTCCTCAAAAGAAATTTTAGTACAAAAGTAGAGATATTTTCCTAGCAAAACAGTATCTAACAGTAGAATCTCTAGTGTCTCATGATGTCCTCCGGCGGGGTAGCAGGATCTTCCTCCTCCGAACTCGGCGGCAGTAGGTCGTCAAAGATAGTGTTTAAGTCTTGCCCGTGGGCATCGATGTATAACTTTAGTATTAAGTTTTGTGTAGTGAGGGTTTGGACTTGGCGTTCGAGTTGGTTTATGCGGTGATGATCCGCCTCTCTCAAGTTGCCCATGTGATGTAAGTTGGCCTCCAACTGAGCCATGCGGTACTTCATTTGCTCTAGGGTTTGGTGGGAATCGAGATGAACACTCATCATCCTAACCATCAACTGCATCATGTCTTGACTAGCCATCTAGCGCAAGCAAGAGATCTAAGTTAATATTCGCCAAGATTCTAAGTTCAATTCGCCAAGATTCTAGCTTCAATTCGCCAAGATTCTAAGTTCAAGTTTCGCCAAGATTCTAAATTCAAGTTTCGCCAAGATTCTAAGTTCATAGGAGAGATGCAATATGCAAATGCAAATGATGTTTCCCCCCAATAATAATTTAATGCAATATATATATATATCTTTTTTTCCATGGGTTTTAAAATAAAAATTTTTCATGGAAATAATACTTTAAAATTTAAAATAATAGTCAAAATACTAATAATAGCTTAAAAATAGTAATGGTTTAAAAATAATAGTTTAAAAATAGCCGGGCTCTGATACCAACTTGTAACACCCCGGTTTTTGGTCACCCAGGTCGGGATGTCACCGCCACATCCCCCTAGTAAGACACGGTTTCTCCGAGCTTACTAAAGGGATGCAAGGCTAGGTATTGCAGTATTTAAAACATTTAAATCATCCAAACAGCCCATTCAATATAATTGGAAAATAATAATAGTATAGCGCAGCGGAAATAAATGGTTTAGTACAGTATCGCAGTGGAAAATATAAATAGGGCCAACATGGCCAAAACACGGGTTAAACAGGCCCGTTCATAATATAGTCTAAAGTACGAATTTAAAAGCAAAATAACAATCCCCAAAAATCCCATGCATGATTCGTGCTCACACATGCTCATTCCACATATTCTGTAAGAAAAGGAATAAAAACGGTTTTGGTCAGCAAAATTGCTGAGTAAGTTAACACATGCATGATCGTAGGGTTTAAAAGCAATTAATTTAATAATTTAACAAAAGCATGATAATAACATAATATTTAATTTAATCTAATCAACTATCCCATAGCATAATTTATCTCAGGGCTTTATTTAATAGCACATAATACGTGGTTTAAGATAAAAGCCATAATTTTAAATAAAGCATTTAAATAATTTAATTGGACAACAACATAATTTAATCTAATTTAATTTAATTTAGAATCCCCATTACATCCCCGATTTGGTATTTCAAAGTTTCACGATAGTATCGCGATGTCAACAAGTTTAGCCGGTAGCCCGGCGGCCGCAACCGTATCAGCCATACCCAGTACCACTCCGGAGCCTCGGGAAACCCATACGGATATTCACGAGAGTGTAGGCTCTATATTTCGCCGTTTTGGCAATATCACATTTCAAGTATAGCGTGCGGGGTCACCATCGTCCATTACGGCACGAAGTGAATCGTTAGGGGGCACCCTACAGAGCACTCACCCCTAATTTTAATTTATCAAGTTTGTAAGGGGATTTAATTTTTAAAATCTGACTTCAATTGTATTTATTTAGAAATAATATCTCAACTCGTTTCAACCCTAAAGGTTAATTCATGTTTCAACAAGATTTCAAGATTTTGTTTACGGTAAACCACAGTTTACTCTAAAATTCGTCTAAAATCAGATTTAATTCCAAAAATTCCAAACTTTCATCTCTGACTCTGAAACGTCAAGATCTACAACTTTCGTGTTTTAACGTTTTCAATCCGAGATACCTAAGTAGGTCAAAATCACCAATTTTCGCAGAAGAGCAAATCTGTCCGAGTTTAATGTGTCACAGTTTAAAGATTTCGATTTCTACCATATCAATTCAACTCCAAATTTAATGAAATTTGACAGAGATCATCTTAAGACAATTATCTACAACTTTTATGTTCGGCCAAAGATCTAAAACAGTCTAGATCCTATGTCAAAAACGTGATCAAGATCATTCCTAAGTTCTGTTCAAGATTTCAAGATCTAGATTCCAATAGCTCGGTTTCGGTGGGTTTTCACATATCAAATCAATTCCAAAAATTCTCAAAACTTTACAGTATCTAGACCTAAGTCTTAGGAACGTTTTTTGTGTTTTAAGTTTTTCCGTTTGAGTTCGTTTTAAGGTTCGGAAAAATTCATCAAATCTGTTGCGCTGGTAGAAAGTATAGATTGACAGATTTTCGGTTTCTTGTTAATTTTTTAGTTTGAATGTTTTAATTCATCCCAAAACCATGTAAGAGTTAACTTACCGAGTTCACGAACGTCCGGGAGCGTCTATTCGAAGGCGTGGCTTCCAGTCCACCGTTTCTCCTCTCCGTTCGTCGGGTTCTACGATCTAGATCTAATACGGGGTGTAGAAAGAAAAAGGAGATGATTAGGATTCGTTTTCGAATCGTTTATTGACTAGAGATTGGATCGAGACTTACCACGACTATGGAGATCTGTAGGGAAACTCGTCCAACAGCGTTCGTCTTGGTTTCGTGCCTCCGACGAGTCCGTATTTAGGGTTTCGAATGTATAGAATGTTGTAGGGTTTTGTAAACTTGTTCGGGGCTCCCGAGGGGTTTATTTATAGATTTCCCAAGTCCTAGGGCGTCCAACATCTGACCTAAAGGTCTTGGGTCGAGAGATGTTCAACCGAAAGTCGAAAAATCCGCGTTCGGGCGAGAGATTCGCGCAACGGGCGAATCTGTCATGTGGCGCGGTCGTGGCGCGCTTTTCCCCCTTCACCGCGCGGCCACCACGCGACTCTCGCCTGGACTTCGGTCCGGGCGGGTCGTGCGATCCGTCGTGCCTTTCCGCCTCTCTTTCGGGTTTCTATCCCTCTATGCTCCCGAATTCCGGTTTCCGGGGTATCTTCGGGTTTCTACTTTCTCTCTAAATTTTCGCTCGGGTCTAATTGGATGTTTTGGACTCGAATCCTCGAGTTCATTAGTGTCGGGTTTTGGTGTACAATTTATTTACCTTTAATAATTCTTTTTATTTAATTAAATTCCTTTTTAAGTTAGAATCTCATTTCTCATTTCCTTATCTTTATTTATTTATTTATTTGCTGGATTCATTTATTTATTTATGGTATTTATTTTATTTATTATTTATTTATTTAGTTATTGTTTTATTTTATGATGGAAAATTCACGGGTATTACAAAATGCTTGAAAAAACATATTCTACGTTTCATGCTAAAAACTCAATATTGAGTGAGCAATACCGTCAAAAAGGCTTTCAAAGATATTCTGGTCTTATCACCTGCTTATTATTGGCTGAACAAAACAGTCTATTGCTGTTGAGAAATCATGAATCTAGGCGCGCAGGTGCAAAACCGTTCCCTGAGGTGAACGCGGCTCAATCAGCGAAATATGTGCGTGATCATGGGCATTTTAAAAATCAAAATGATGATCGTGGCCAAAATCGGTATCACAATCGAGGCAGAGGTGAATCATCTCATCAAAATAATTATAGAAACAAGCCTCGATTTGAGCAAAATCGCAAATATGATACCAGAAGGCCTTACAAACCACAATAAAGAAATTATGCAAGAAAGCATAAACAAAATGATGAAATTTATGATCGGTGTGGAATTAAAGGCCATCTGGCTCAGACATGCCACACAGCTAAACACTTTGCTGAACTGTATCAGGCCTCGAAACGAAAAGAAAGACAAGGTGTTGAATCACACCATAATGCCCATGATGATACATATGATGATATATTAAAAGATAATATCACGCACCTGGATGCTGATGATTTTGTGGAGCCAGATACTATTGTAAAATAATATATTATATAGCTATATATATTTTGTACTTTTATAATTCCTGTTTAATATAAATATTGATATCTTGTACTTCCCTTTTATTATCCATGTGTAATATAATATGTTTTGCATTAATAATATTTATATTGCTGATGTTTAATAACCTTCTTATATTTTTTAAAGAAATGGATGCTGGAAATTCAAAAGTCGGAGATGATATCTGCCTCATTGACAGTGCAACAACGCATAGCATTTTGAAAAGCAAAAGCTATTTCTCCAATTTAAAATTGGAAAAGACCGCAGTGAAAACTATAAGCGGTAATGCAAAATGCATTGAAAGCTCCGGTAGAGCTGTTATATTTCTCCCTGAAGGAACAAAAATGGCAATTGAAAATGTCTTGTTCTCACGCAAAGCTCGACGAAATTTACTGAGTTTCAATGATATTCGAAAAATGGATATCACATTGAAACTTCAAAAGAGGCAGATCACGAGTATCTTTTGATAACTCGAATTGAAAATGGCAAAAAATTTGTGAATGAAAAATTGTCATGTTACTCCTCTGGCTTATACTATACAAAAATATGTGCCGCAGAAATACATACCCTAGTAGGTTTGAAAGCTACTAGTGAATTTATAACCTGGCACGATAGACTTGGACATCCTGACAGTGTAATGTTGAGGTGAATTATTGAAAATTCAAATGGTCATACATTGAAAAGGCAATTGATATTGAACCCAAATGAGTTCAATTGTGCAGCCTGTTCACAAGGGAAATTGATAACCAGACCATCTCCAGTAAAAGTGGGAATTGAATCCCCTACATTCCTAGAAAGAATTCAAGGCGATATATGTGGACCTATTGATCCACCGTGTGGACCTTTCAAGTGCTTTATGGTACTAATTGATGCGTCATCACGCTGGTCACACGTTTGTTTATTATCAACTCGCAATTTGGCATTCGCAAGATTACTTGCACAAATTATAAAATTGCGAGCACAGTTTCCAGATCATCCTTTAAAGAAAATACGCCTTGATAATGCTGGAGAATATACATTACATGCATTTGATGATTTATGCATGTCGATTGGAATTACAGTTGAACATCATGTGCCTCATGTGCATACGCAAAATGGTCTGGCAGAATCATTTATTAAACGATTGCAATTAATTGCAAGGCCCTTGTCAATGAAATCAAAACTCCCTGTTTCTGCTTGGGGACATGCTATATTGCATGCAGCAGCACTTGTAAAAATAAGGCCGACAAGCTATCATAGCTACTCCCCTACACAATTTGTGTTTGGAAAGGAGCCCAATATATCTCACTTGCGAATTTTTTGGTGTGCGGTTTATGTACCAATTGCCCCACTACAACGTACAAAAATGGGACCTCAAAGAAGGTTGGGCATATATGTCGGATATGAATCACCCTCGATTATCAAATATATTGAGCCAAAAACGGGTGATTTATTTACTGCAAGATTTGCAGACTGTCATTTTGATGAAACTCAATTCCCGACATTAGGGGGAAATGATCAACTGAAAGAAGAAATATCTTGGCAAAGTCCATTTGATTTTCTTGATCCTCGTACAAGACAATGCGAACTTGAAGTTCAAAGAATTGTGCATTTGCAGGGAATTGCAAATCAATTACCCGATGCTTCTAATGATGCTGCTAAAGTCACAAAATCATATATTGCAGCAGCAAATGTACCAGCTAATATAAATATCCCAGAAGGGCAAATTCCGAGTGCAAATGAAACTACTACACGCCTGAAGCGTGGTAGGCCATTGGGTTCCAAGGATAAAAATCCACGAAAGAGGAAAATTATCCATATGGGTGATAAATCAATCACCGATGATACTCTCGAAGGAGAAATTGATTCAACACCCGAAAAGATTGAACCTGAAAATATTCACCGAGATGAAAATGAAGTTATTGAAACTTCTTTCAATTATATCAATACTGGGAAATGTTGGAACCGAAAAGAAACAAACGTTGATAATGCTTTTGCATATAACGTTGCACTCAATGTAATGGAAAATAACGAGGATCCTGAACCAAGATCAGTTGAAGAATGTCGGAAAAGAAATGATTGGCCAAAATGGAAAGATGCAATTCAGTCTGAACTAGATTCACTGAATAAACGAAAAGTATTCGGCCTATTGTCCAAACACCGAAAAATGTAAAGCCTGTTGGCTACAGATGGGTGTTTGTGAGAAAAAGAAATGAAAACAATGAAATTGCCAAATATAAAGCAAGGCTTGTAGCCCAAGGTTTTTCCCAACGACCGGGAATTGATTTTGAGGAAACATATTCCCCAGTTATGGATGGAATAACATTCAGGTATCTAATGAGCCTAGCAGTACGAGAAAATCTTGAAATGAGGCTGATGGATGTTGTTACTGCATATTTATATGGCTCATTGGAAAATGATATTTATATGAAAATACCTGAAGGGTTTAAGTTACCTGACTCTTGCAACTCAAAACACAGAGAAACTTATTCCATCAAATTGCAAAAATCGTTGTATGGGCTCAAGCAATCTGGCCGAATGTGGTATAACCGCCTAAATGAAAGTTTGATAAAGGAAGGTTATACAAATGACCCTATCAGTCCTTGCGTATTTATAAAGAAAAATGGGTCAGAATTTGTGATCGTTGCAGTCTATGTTGACGATTTAAATCTAATTGGAACTCCTGAAGAGTTGAAAAAGACGGTCGAATATCTGAAGAAGGAGTTCGAAGTCAAGGATTTCGGGAAAATGAAATTTTGCCTTGGCCTACAAATTGAGCATTTGGAAAAAGGCATATTCGTTCATCAATCAGCTTATACCCAAAAGGTATTAAAGCAATTTCGAATGGATTATGCTCATCCGCTAAATAATCCAATGGTCGTTCGGGCACTTGATCCTGCAAAGGATCCATTTAGGCCAAAAGAATATGGTGAAGAGCAACTTGGCCCTGAAATGCCATATTTAAGCGCAATTGGCGCTTTAATGTATCTTGCAAATAGCACGCGACATGATATCGCGTTTGCAGTAAATTTACTCGCAAGATTCAGTTCTTGCCCTACTATAATAGTTGGTTCCATCGTCATCTTAGTCTAGCCGGTAGAACTACCCTTCTCAAAACGGTCCTTCATCCTATTTGCATGTATATCAGGCAAGTCATTCGCCTTCCAAGGAAGACTATCCATGACATTGAGAAGATCTGTAGAGACTTCCTTTGGGGCTCCTACAATAATAATCACAAAGTTCATCTCATTGCATGGGATAAGCTTACTACAAAAATTGAGCATGGTGGTCTTGGCATCCGCAACCTCAAAGATTTTAATGATGCTTTATTGATGAAGAGTTGGTGGAGTCTTCTTACTAGAGATACCTTATGGACTAGACTCATGAAGCTGCGCCATGGTTGGAGAGGCAACCGTTTTACTCACCATGTTTCTTCACTTTCCCAATTTGCTAAGGATCTTAATTCCTCCAGCCAGTCCTTCCATTCCATGCTTGGTTGGAAAATTGAGAGTGGTAAGAATACTCTTTTTTGGCAAGATAAGTGGACTCATTGCGATATTCTTTTGCAGGATTTTACTACCAGGCCTTTGTCCTAGGAAGAGCTGGCCAGAACGGTGAATTCCTACTCCTCGGGTTACTTTTGGAATCTCCAGGAGCTCAGACCTATTCTCACTGATGAAGGACTGGACATCCTCATGCAATGTTCAACCCCTCAAAAGCCGGATCTCTTGGATAGGCCTTTCTGGTGTCCAGCTTCTAATGGCATATTTTCCATAGGCAGTACCATGGATAAACTCAATGCAAGGCCATCTGACACCTCACCCGATACATGGAAGATTGCATGGAAGTGGCCTACCTCTTATCGTGTGCGCATGTTTCTCTGATTAGTTTTGCATAACAAGTTGCTCACGGGGATGGAAAGGCACAAGCGGAATATTTCTCCTGATAACTCATGCTGGAAGTGTGGTGAACCTGAGAGCTGCCTACATGCTTTAAGGGACTGCCCTTCTTCAGCTACAACTTGGACCAGTTTAGGTTTTTCATCCTTGACTAATTTTTTGTCTCTTGATTTGATGGAGTGGATTACTGCTATGCAGTGTACTGAAGTTGGTGAATCCAGAGCTTCATTGTTTGCTTTTGGGATTTGGCTCATTTGGAAGTCGCGTTGCATGGAGTTCTATGGCACCGAGACGATTCATTGGTCTACCGTTCCATTCACTATTAGAAGATCCACTAGCCAATTTCTTGCTGCCAGAAAGGAGTTCAGATTGTTTGGCATCAAGACTTGGCATTGTGGTAGGGCTCGTTGGGAGCGGCCGCCGGAGAATTGGACGAAAGCCAACTGTGACGGAAGTATCAAACGAAATTGTAGTTATTCTGGATGGATACTCCGTAATTCTAATGGGCAGTGGCTTGGAGGTATTCGGGTTAAGGAGCACCTTTCCGACGCTCTTCATGCTGAATTGAAAGCTATTCTTATTACCATGCAGTTAGCCTGGTCGTCTGGCATCCGTTATCTTGAGTTGGAGTCTGATAGTTTTGAAGCTATCCATCTCATCACTTCTTCTGCTATTGTGTTAGGCCCTTCACTCTTCTGGATTTCACGTATTCGTGATATGATTGCTTGGGATTGGTCAATCCACTTGGTTCATCTTCCTCGTGCATGCAATATGGCTGCCGATTGTTTCATCAAGGGCCGGCCTTGGATTGGCAATGTGCAACATTTCCCCCGTCCACCCGATTTTGTTATTGATGCTCTTTTTGTTGACCGTTTAGGTCTGTATCGAAATCTTCAAGCTTTGCAATAAATGGCCTCGGCTCCCCCTTTTTTCGAAAAAAAATAAGAATGGAGTAAGTAATTGTTTTGTTTTGTTTGCTGAATTTGTTTTGATTTTGTTGGAAGCAATGTAGGAGATTCGACAAATTAAGCACAATTGGCGCTTTAATGTATCTTGCAAATAGCACGCGACCTGATATCGCGTTTGCAGTAAATTTATTCCCATTTGTAATTATATGGTATGGGCTCTCACCACCCCCTTTTCAGGTCTTTAATGGCTCATCAAAAAAATATTTTTTTCTTTGGTAACAGCCAAAAGGCGAGCTAAAGGAAAATGAAAAAGAAAAAAAACACGTCAGATTAGTAGCCCGGCACCCTCCAGCTCATCGCCTAGGGTACCTAACTCCATCAGAATCTCGCTGAAGGATCGCTCCAAGTCCGTCTGGAGGAAACACCCATGTAGTATAGAATAGCTCATCCAACGCCGCTTTGCGAGCCAAGTAGTCAGCCGCTTGATTCCCCTCTCTACACACATGCTTGATCCAACATCTCTCAAATCTCACCTGGACCTGCCGAATAAGTTCAATCAAAGGCCATAGATGATGAAACATATTGCCTTCATCTAACGCCAACCGAACAGCCACTAGAGAGTCCAAATACAATGTCACTCTCCTCGCCCCACATTCCTCAGCCAAGCATAGACCTTTCCACATTGCATACATTTCAATATCCACAATAGATCTCCTCCCATGGTGACCTCCCTCACCCTTCAGCCAAGCCCCATCACCTCGACGACACACCACGCCATAGCCAGAGGTTGATTGATGTACCTATTTTGGCATTTTCCCCGTAATTTGTAGACGATCAGATTTACTGTTGTGAAAAGTTATTTTGAGTTTTCTCATGTGTTCACCCTTTTTTATTTTCCTACACATTTTGATAGGGTGGATTGAAGTTACCTTTTTTTTTTTTTCCCTATACATTTTGATAGGGTGGATTGAAGTTACCCAAGTTAGACTAATCGACCAATTGAACCAAAATTTAAATGGTTGGCTAGATGGATTTGAACCCAAAGAAGCGATCTTGATTTTTTGAATAATAAATTGTGGGTAAACTTGCATACGCCATTGTAGATTCTCCAAAGCAGGAAAATAAAATAAAAAGACATCTAATGGGAATTACCAAGTGTCAAGGCACTTTAAGACAAAGTCTCTAAGACTATGATCATTCATGACACCCACTTGGGGTCATCACAAAAAAACAAAAAAAAATATACTCCAAAACTTTCATGACCTTCCAAAACTTTGGTTGGATAGCCAACCTCAAGGTCATGGAAGAGCTTCCAATCATATAATGCCAAATGGCATTATATGATTGTGTGATAAATAAATATTGATTTCTATTAATTTTTATTACATTATTTTCATTTAAATTAATTTTAATATTTACTAGAAGGTTAAGAGTTTATTTATAATCTAGTTTTCAATTTTATTTAACATTCGATAAAATTAATTAAAAATTGAGTATATAATTTTAATATAAAAATAATTATGAATGTACATAAACAAAGATTTGAAACCCAATAATTATGAATGTGCATAAATAAGTTTGAAAAGGTTGTTAAGATCGGGATCCTATATGGGATCGTTTTTCTCTTTGCAAAATCGAGATCGTAGGATCGAATCGGGATCCTAATATCTTATAAAATTGCAATAATTGATAAACTCAATTATGCATACTAACAAGTAAAAGCATTATTTCATGTGTTTATAAATCTTTCAAGTTAATTAATAAAATAGAGTGCAAAAACATCACAATTAAATATAAAATATTTCCACATATATACATATTATGTTTTTTTACACATCGTACATAAGGAGTACAAGTATTTAAGTTTAAAATTAAAGAAAAGAAGTTATTTTGATCTCAAATCATAAATACTACAAAAAAATTTATGCGTTAAAGAGGGTATGATCGTAAGATCGTAGAAGCGTTTGAGGGAATATGACCATAAGATCGTAACATTCTACGATCAGGATCGGGATCTTATCCAGATCTTACTAATTTTAAGATCCTACAAGGATCGTGATCGTTTTAGAGATGTGTGATCGTAAAATCGTAAGATCCTAAGATCAGGATCTTAACAACTATTTTGATGTCACAAGTTTTGCCAAAGATCATTTTTTTTAAAAAAAAAAAAAACATTATTTTTCTCTCTATAAATAGAGTCCAATGTTGAATTTAAAAAATAATATATATATATATATATATATATATATGTTTGTGTGTCTATTAGTTATGTTAAATTTAAATTAAATTGTTAAAACAATATGTATTTAAAAAATAAAGTAAAATTAAATTAAATTAGAATTGAGTTGGGTTGGATTGGGTTATTGATAGTAGTAGAAATTAAATTTGGTTGTAGATTGTGTAGGTGGAGGAGAGAAAAAATAATAGTATTATATTGAAAGATTTGGTTGGATTGGGTCATGAATGATGATAGTCTAACTTAAGGGAAAGTCCTATTATGGGTGCAGCAGAAGTCACTGTTTGTGGATCTAATAGAAACATTGAAAGGGAAGCTTAACTGGATCATGTTCACAAGTATACAACAAACCTAAAATTACACATTTCACAAGACAAGGAAGACTCATTTAAGCAGATAAAAGAGATTGTGTGGAAAATTTCAAATCAATACAAATGTTTATTCTGTTCCACAACATAAAACATAACAAAAAAAAAATCCTATAATACACAACACACCCATGAAACATGCCTCTGTTTCCATGGTAACACTCCCATCATCCAACAATAATTTAAAAAATCCATAAACATACAAATACATCTTGACATGAAATGATGAAATGTAAGGCCATTACTCTCCCACAATTTACTAAGAAAGTGCAGCAGGAAAAATGTGCAACATCCAGCACAGTAATACTATCTGAGTTGTTAGGGATCATGAGTTTCAAACCCACAAATATCACTTGTTTCCCTTGTAGAAACTTACCCATCCTTTTTCCCCCATTGTGCATCTGATTTTCTACCTACCTTTTTGGGTAAAACCTAACCTCACTGGCCGGCCATTTTCTTCTCAGGAAAATATGTCCCTTCCTTCCCACTGTAGAGCATCACGAAATCTGCTGCCGAATGTTTTGTGACTTTGGGGTCTTGAGTTGTTTTGTGCTTTCCTCTTTTACTAGCTTCATGAAGTATATCAATAATGCAAATATTTCATATATTTTAAATAATGAGAATACTTGCATCTCTTACTATTATATACTAATTATTATAAGTACAAATATGAGTGTCGGAGAATTACGAGAAAACCATAGTTTCATTTATTATTTATAAATCAATTACTCCCTCCGTTTTTTTTTAGCTACTGTTGACTAATGAGTACTGTTCACTTATATACTTTGACTTAAAGTTTTCTCATGGTTATACAAGTTAAAATATAGTCAAGTGTGATCTTGTTAGATTCGTCTCGTGGGTCTGTAGCTATCTTTAAAAAACGGAGGAAGTATATTATTTAATTAAAATATTTTTTGCCCTGCTAATTGTTATATGCTATTTTACCAAACACATTTAATCAAATATGCTATTACTATCTGCTGGTCAAATCTACTCTCATATCTGTTGATTGATCAAATCTGCTGGTCAAATATGCTATTTGCTATAGGGGATGTTTGGGAGTCAGCAGATCCGCTAGCAAATAGCAGATTTGGAGAGAGAACTGTGAGAGGATATACTCTTCCAATATGCTATATGCTACCAAATATACTTGCTTCCAAACATACATATCAACTAAAGCGACTGGTGGATAATTGATAACACAATTTACAAAGAATGAAGCATACTGACTATCAAACTTGCATGCTACTGATGTTGTAATTTTATGTTTTTAGCAGATAAAGTTCGTTCCATGAAATTGAACAAGGTTACATTCGGTTTGGGAGCAAGGATGTGTGTAATCCTGTTTTTATCATGCATGTCAAAGCTTGTCAATCAGCTCTTTCGCTCTTTTGCCTTTTGCAGAGCGAATCTGATCTGCTAGTGGAATTTCCTTATGCAACTGGGCCATCTTCACGATGCTTATGTCAAACTTCTCCCATTGTCGTTGGTGTTGATTGCTGACCAGATTAATCGTTGATTTCTTCCTGTGAATCTGCCAACATGTATTAACCCATAAGCAAAACAATGAAGTAATAAAAGCAAAAACAATTCAGCAGAACACAAGCAAATTATAATTTCAAGGACTCTCTATTGAACCGTCTCATTATTAAATACAGAATCTCGAAATATTAGAAGGAACAGGATAAAACAGAACAAAACCATCAAAAAGACGTGTGCAATGCTTGTGTGGAATTCCTTGAAGAATCCACACAGAGAACAATACGTTACCATGTACTGACTTCAACTTATCTTTGTTTATTTTTCTACTTTCCTACTTCCAGTCTAGACTCTTAAGGAAAACTTCAAGAGGCACTTCTTCATGCATAGTTATCAAAATCGCGATTCTGATCGTAGGATCGCACGATCCTACGATCCTACCAAAGAAAAACGATCCGGATCGCCGTAGGATCGCAAATGTGATAAGATCGGGGTAGGATCGGTAGGATCGTCGTAGGATCGCTGCAAGATCCTACTCCTTTGGTTTTTTTTTTTTTAATTACTTATTGTCTCTAACTTTTTGTGGTTTTGATTATGATGATATTATTTTTGTCAATTTTGTTTAATGTATCTTTACATATATTGAACTCAAAATTGTTGGGTTTCATGTCAGTGTTTAACTTCTATTGGATCATGAATAAACATGTAATTAACTATCAAATTCTTGTTAAAAGTTGATCTAAAATACATATTTCAATTATACATGTCATCAGTTTAGTAAGATAATTAATAAATATTAATTTTTAAAAATATAAAAAATAATTTCATAGGATCTTAAGATCCCGATTCGATCCTACGATTCCAATCTTGCAAAGACAAAAACAATCCTACATAGGATCCCGATCTTGATAACCTTGTCTTCATGGATTATGACAGTTTAGAAGGGGAAGAGGAAATCTAAGGAGGATTTCACTTTGACTGGTCACTATGAGTCTATTACATCATGTATGATATAAGGACCTAAGACTGCTCAAATATGATGATGCTGAAGAAAGACAACTACGGCCTACACTTTCTCCCTCTTCATGTATCCTCAATTTTAGGGGTAAATAGAAAGGAAATGGAAACACGAAAGTTCAAAGCGATTTACCTTCATTAGTCTCTCCTTGAGTTTTACTTCCTGACATTCAGCCAATTTTTCTTTTTCTTCTTTCGATTTTCTTTTCCTCTTTGGTACAGATTCTTCCCTATCTCTTTTATTTTCTTCTCGCTCCCTTCTTCTCTGAGCAAGAATAGCCATTTTTTCTGCTTTTAACTGTGCAGCTCTTTCTGCTCGGGCCTGTGCTGCCTTTCTTGCATTAGCTTTTTCTGCAGCTTGATGAGCCTTTAGAAGGGCTATTTCTTGTTTAAGTTTATCATAGCTGCCCCACTCCAGTTCTTCCTGATCAAGCCCCCCTTTCTTGGCAGCATACGCGATGCTTTCAGCCCACAATTGCAAAAAATTCTCCTTCGCTCTTTTTGATTCCAGACGTTTCCTCCATAACTTTCTCAGCGATGTGAGTATTTTCTTTTTGGTTTGATTACTGCAATGAGAATCCAAATTCTATAGTAAAATATAGCTTAAAAGGTCATCTCACACATTTGTCTGTTATGTATTAGCAATGAGTACCCGTAATTTCTCTATATGATTACCGCAATGAGAAAATGAAGCTTAAAAGGCGATCTAACCGATTTGTCATTCGTGATATTCAAGATGAGTTCCTTATGCAAGGTTAAGACATAAATAAACGTTGCTGAACTAATTATTCTGAAGGAACGTGTTCCCATAATAATATTGGAAAAAAAAAGGTGTCTTTCATGGTTCACGCTTTTAGGTGATATTATCAATCAGACATGTTTCACTACCACCTAGTATTAATGAAAATATATTCATTCCTTCCATGTGAAAGGAACATTATGTGTAGATGAAGGGGCATGCAGAAAAAACTAAGCATTAAAGAAATATAATTATCTCCTCATGCTTTGAACTTTTAGGAGAAGCAATGTTCAACAACAGTGTTAAAGCCAGGAACGATGAGAACCACAAGAGATCTGCTACCAACACCCCTATACAACTACACAACACTTTTAGACTCTTTCGGTGTGTGCTCCTTCAAACACTTTTGAGGGGGCCAACTTCGTTGATGCAAAAAATAAAATAAAATTAATGATAACCCAATGGTAATCATGAAAACAGTTTTACGTGCAGAGATATGTGGACACATGATTTTTGGAAGTCAAATTCTTAATCAAGTTGGATGCTAGTGCGTTGTTTACAGTTGCTTAAAAACAAAAAAACATGCATCTATAACCATCAGAACAAATTACCACAATACCCAGTTCTTTGTAGCATACAATAAATTTTGTGCTGGGGCATCATTTGAGTGTGAAGAGACCAAGCAAATTGCAGAAGTAAAGCAATACCTGAGGACACGGGGTGCTTCAGACATCTTTTTCCTAACCTGCAGAAATTTGATGCCAATGGTGTCTAAGAGTAGGGGAAATAAAACTTAACACCATACACAGCACCAAAAGGCTTAAGAAATGTGAATGCTCTGGAAACACTTTCCAGCCTTGCAGCAAATTGATAATAACACCATGTGTAAGAGAAACTGATATACAACCTAATTCAAAATTCAAATTGGAAACGGGAATAAAAGAAAAGCCCTGAAGTCTGACCGCTGACGTCAATATCATGTTAATTAAGAATGCTTTTACAAAATCCCATTTTTTATTCATTGTTTTAAAAGAAAAAGTGTTTAAAAATACATAATCAATAAAAGCACATTAAATAAGAAATAGTTCCTCCTCTGTTTTGCACCAATTAATACATATGTTTTATATTTTCAAATGGAGTTATGAAAGCAAAGAAAAACTACATGTTCTAAAATATAGAGCATATATTTGTTCTGAATTGACTGATTCTTACATGACTTCACCTTGGGGTCTTCCAAAGCTTCTTTTGTTCGTTGTCTGATTCTTGCACGAGTTTCTGTGTTTGTACTCTAGAGGATTAGCAAAGGAAAGAATTTCTTGGTAAATGGTTTCCACACAAATGTAAGAAACAGCTACCTTCACTGTGTTTTCGTCCTTTGTTCCACGGCACTTTCCCTTTGTTTCCATGAACAGTTGTTTTCCTCCTCTTGGTTTTCTCATCCTCTTCAGATTCCAAGATAGGGCGAGCACTATCTACTTGTATAGTTTCTGTACAATTTGTCTTCTCTGATGAATCAGATTGCAATTTCCCCTTACAAGATTCTACACCATGAGGTGTCAACTCCAGATGATTATCCTTGTGCACCACTCGACATGAGTATTGTTTTGTAAAGGAACTGAGAAGGACAAGGCTTACACGGGGTGATGTTTCATTTGCAACGGATGCCCAAGAATTTGGATACACAAATAGTTCAGTCGAATAAGCCAGATTTGGGGGAGTGCTTCTAAGCATGGATTGGATAGGAAGTCTATATACAGATGGCTTCCTGTAAATCAAGAACCCAATGTGGACCATTAACCTTCTTGTCCTAATAAAGACAGTCTGAGACATCCATTTGGTCACAAAGCAAAAGATCACATAAATAAAACACGTCGCACAAAACCAACACTTCGTTTGAATTTTGAACATTTCAATTCATCTTCGAATTTCTTCACATACACTTTTTTTTTTCACTTGCATAAACATAAAAACTTAAAATATTGATACTTATTCTAGCACTATCCTCTTGAACTCAATCAAGTCTACTCATACTTGAAAAGCTTATACTCTACATCCAATAACAAATTATGTTTCACAAATCTCATTCCATGATATTTTATTTGGAGGAATTATATAACTAAGAATTGTGAAGTGATGCCACTCTGTCAGAGATATGTTATTCAATATGACAATAGAGTAAGAGGTCTCATTTATGATCCAAATCTGGAATCCCCATTGCATTTAAAAAAGTGATGCCTTATCCTATTTCATGAAAAGCTTTTAAATGAGATAAATCATTCAACAGTTTTTTTTTTTCCTGAACGATTGGTCATTCATCCGATCTTTGAATTGTTAGTGGCACAAGCACAGCAGAAAATGTCAAACAGGTCGACCTTGGAGTTAACTATTGCAGGTATCATTTTGCTATCGCAATAATTATTCCATCCTCTCGGAATTCACATTCTCAGCATGACAAACAAATTCAAGAACAATTGCACTTACAGAAACTGCCAAATTCAAAACCCATAACTCAGATTGTGATTCTTACCAAATGGGATTCATATTCATAACCTCTAATCTTAAAGGGGGTTTTCGTAGAACGTTTTAAAAGCATACTGCAAAATAGCAACAAAAGATTCTACATCCCGTAAAAAGAACACAGTAAAGAAAAAGAGCGAGGTGGGGGAGAAGTGAAGAGTGCTTACAGCGTACAGGACAACATTGCGGATTGAAAATGAGGGAAAGAGTCATTGAAAGGTAACCGAGGGTACGATTGTGTGTCGACACAGATGGATATTAGCAGACCCACCCTCTTTTCTGTGGTGTCTCCTACCCTCCAGTGGGTATTGCCGTATTGGTAATTTTAATCTTCTTTTTTTTTTTTCTTTTTTTTTTTCCTTTTTCTTTTGTTACGTTTAATTCATTTTTTTAAATTTTATCGTCTACTTTTAAAGAGTGTTATTTTGTAGGGGTGAAAGTGGGCGGATATTATCCGCCCGATCCGATGCCGTATTCGATTATATTCAAATCCGAATTCGAATTTTTATATCCGGCGGATATTTGGTGGATACGGCACCGAATATGGGATTGTAAATATCCGCTCGTATTCGAAAAAATCCGGATATCATGCGGATATTATCCATATTTTCTATCAGAATATCCGAAAATTTATATACATCATTGTTCTTTAAATCTAAACTGTAGTATATAACATTTTGTAGTGGTGTTATTAGATGTCTTGAACCAAATCTATATAATAAATAATCTGAATACTTTTTGGCATGTTCAGACTGTATTGCCCTTATTAAACATACTTCATGCTTTTTTTTTAATTTTAAGGGTTAACAATAATTATGCCATAGGTTTCCACGTAGCGCTGATTAATCATCCAAAAATGTAGAGTCATTCACACATCGCCGCTGGATCATCCTCCTTACCACGTCATCAACCTTTTAAATCTTTTATTTAGATACTAAATCTATTATGAGTATATGAAAATCTTGAGAAATCTTTTCATATATTTTACAAAGATATAAATTGGAAACAAATTATAATATATTTGATGCTTATGACAAATTTAGTAAAACCAATCTATATAATAAATCCTGAATACTTTTTGGCATGTTCAGACTGCATTGCCCTTATTAAACATACTTCATCCTTTTTTGATTTTAAGGGTTAAACAGTAGTTATGCCCTAGGTTTCCACATAGGCGTTGATTAATCGTCAAAAAATGTACAATCATTCACACATCACCGCTGAATCATCCTCCTTAACACGTCATCAACCTTTTAAATATTTTATTTAGATACTAAATCTATTTATTAGTATATGAAAATCTTGAGAAATCTTTTCATATATTTTACAAAGATATAAATTGCAGACAAATTATAATATATTTGATGTTTATGACATTTAGTAAAACCAATATATTATAATTCCTTTAATTGAATATGTTATATTTTCAAATATATTATATTAATTCTTATCTTAATAAAATAATTATTGGAAAAACCGGGTATCCCCAAGCCACACGGACAATTAAGGGCGCCTCTTCTAAATCAGTTTTTTGTATACACAAAGCTCTAACCGAGATCTTGCTTAAGCAACTAGAGCTCCAATCCACTCAATCCAACTATTGATGGTCATTAGAAAATAATTTTAATAAACCAGATAATATAAAGAAAAAAATAATTATTCAAAAATTAATTAAAGATGGAAGTAAAATATAAGAATTAAGAGATATGATATGTGATCAACTAATCAAGTTGTATTGGAATCCAATGCCATTATGATACTGAGATTCATTGGATAAATGTAATCCTAGAGGCTGTAAATATTGATTGAACTATAATTCTGCTAGCCCTTTCTGTAGGATAGTAATTATTCCAAAATTCATAGACATTTCTGTTTTCACACAAATTTAATGCTGCAATTCAAAGCCCAGCTCCATTATATAGATTTATTCAAATTAGAATCCAAATATGCATTGCAGTATTGGAATAATTTTATTCAATTCAAATTTATAAAGAAGTAAGATAAAGGAAAAATCCAATTTTTAATGTTGGACATAAAAGATACCACTAGGGTTGGGAAAAAATACCGAATATACTGTACACCGCACATACCGTACCAAAAAAATGTCGAGAATACCGAAATTTTCGGTACGGTATCATATCGTATCATACCGTACCGTAGGTTTCGGTATGGTAATGGTATAAATTTTTTGATACCGCGATATACCGTTACCATACCGAACTTCGGTATATACCGCGGTATTGGTGTGTCTGTATATACCGATTGTTCGGTATATCGGTATATACCACAATACCGGTATGGTGGTATGTAGTGAAGGTTCGGTATGTCCGTATATATCGCAATACCGGTATGTCGGTATGTAGTGAATATTCGGTAGGTCGGTGTATACCGTGATACCGGTATGTGGTATGTACCGAAGGTTCAGTATATCGGTATATACTGAACTTACCGAAATGTCGATATGGCAACTGTATGGAAATATTTCATACCGAACCTTTCGGTATACCGAAAGGTTTGGTACGGCAACGGTATGAAATTTTTCTTACCTTAAAGTTCGGTACGGCGAAATTTTTTCAGTATACCGTACCAACCCACCCCTAGATACCACCCACTTACTGAATCTTTTAATACTTCTGGAACTCTACCAATTCACTGCTGTTGTATTAGTTTTTATTATACATTAACTAATAATCACCACAAGTTATAATATTAGGCTTAAAATTTGATGCTAAGAAAAAGAACTCACGCTTTTTTTTTCTCTTTTAACGACATTGAAAAAGAATAAATTTAAGTCTCCACATTATTGATCAAATCATGTTCTATCTTCATTGTTCTGCTACTTTTGTAGAATTGTGTATATCTCAAACAGTAATTTTTTAGACTTCTGGTGTTTTGTCGGTGTATGTTCTAATTTTTTTGTTGTTCTGCTACTTTTTATTGGTTATTATAATTTATTACTTCCTCCGTATTCAAATAACTCTAACATTTCATGTTTTCACGCAATTCAATACACATTTTTAAAGAGTAATATTTCAAATTTTATAAGATAAAAAATTATAAAAATTTAATATTATAAAACTATGTGATTAGACGAATCTAACAAAATCTCACTTGGCTATGTTTTATCTTATGTAACTGTATTAAAAAGTCGAATCAAAGTCAATTATTAGTATTTACTATGCCAATGTTAATATTTTTCAAATACGGAGGGAGCATTAACTAGATATAGTTTTCTTATTTCGATTTTGATCATCTTGCAGAAGACATTATACTCCAGTTTCTATTGTTGGCCTTACTCTTAAAAACTACAGGTTCGGTTTCGAATGCTTGCTGTACTCAGGTGTGATTAACTTTAATCTATTTGTATCAATTTGGCGTTATGGTAATTAATATTTATTAATAATTGGATATAACTTTTATTTTCCCCTTTTTCTCCATTCTCGATTTTTATCATTTTGAATAACACTTTTTGATTGACTACGGATGATCTTACTTGGATTTTGATTACACTTTTTTATTTATGGTTGTCAAGAGAATTTTATTTATAGTTTATCTGTTCTCCTTCTCTATTAGCTGTCAATTTACTATTATTTTTTGTTTGTATTTGCATATGAAGTGAATGTGATTTAAACCTAGAAATTGATATGATGATCTATGTTGTGTATCACATCTTTGTGTTATAAATTGAATTGAATAAGAAAATCAAAAATCTCGAGTAAAGGAAAAATTGTGTTGATTTATCCATAATCCCGATTAAATGAACAATTGCATTTTATTAATGAATAAACATCACCTTATTACAGTAAAAATCTATTTTGAATGTTATATGTGTAGTTGTTTTATACCATTGTTGTTATATACAAAATGAAGGATTTTTCTGAAGGTAACCGGAACCTAATTCGAAATTTAGGGCTTAATGGTTTTGTGAAGAAATTAGTGGTGCTCTATCATGTTCCATACCATGTAAGAGGGCACTGAAGCTAAGTGACATATTTGCTGCCTTTAAACTGCAAGAAGAGATGCAAACAAAGGGGTTCCCACCTAATATGATTATGTATAATATCTTTGTTGATGATATTTCTAAATTGAGCAATTTAGGGGAAGCTTATGATCCGCTGCAGAAAATGATTCGGGATGGAATTGTGCCTGATCATGTTTCCTATACAAGCATTATCCATGATTGCTTGAAATTTGAGTACCTTATGAAAGCCAGATAGGTGTTTCGATAAATGGTGAGAAAAGGGTAATCTCTGACATTTGTGGCATACAATATATTAATTCATGCACATACTGCTGAAGAATCACTAGAACGAGCATTTATATATTTCTCAAAAATGCTAGAGAAAGGTATTTCCCCAAATGTGATCACATACAATACTATATTTCCCCAAAGGTATTTCCTCAAACTCTAAACTCTATTGCTCCTCTACTTTTAACTTTCGAACTCTATTGCTCAAAACTATCACATCAAAACTATCACAATTTAAAACTATCATTCATTATGAATTCTAAATTCTAAACTCTAAACTTCTACGTATTTATTTTATTCATCCAATTTTTTTTTAAAAAAAAATATTAGTTCTATTCATAATAAGAAAGACGCCCGTGCGCAACGCGCGGGCAAAAAAAGCTAGTAACTAATGATCTTGGAAAATTTTAAAAAAATCAGTTTAGCTTACATAGTATATTCCGATTTCACTTAAAAAATTATAAAAAAAATAATTTTAACAATTATAAGATTATCCGAGTTAAAATCCGAATCCGTCTCGTATCCGTTTCTTGAAATATTCGAATTCGTATTTGTATCCGGTCTATTCGTATCCGATTCCATATTCGACCAAATAAAAATATGGGATAGGATACGGGACGAGTACTATCCGCCCGTATCCGTCCCGTTTTCACCCCTATTATTTTGTTACCAAAAAGAAGAGTGTTATTTCCCAATATCTTATTGATTTGGGGATAGGAGTCCTACTTTCGTAGTATATGGTATGGGCTCCCACTATATTTTTCTGGCTTCAACCGTTAAAAAAATTATATTGTTGATTTTTTATAATATTTATTACTATATTACTTAAAAAAATAATTGAATATGGTCTTATTATATCCATCTAATCGTATAGTTTTAAAATATACTGTATGTACATATTTTTACTTGTAAATATTTTAAAATATTAACTATTAAAATATATATTGGATTGCGCAATTGTTTCAAACCTTGTGATTTGAGATTCATTTGTAATTTGTGTGACTGGACTAATATACCCCTTTCTATTGACACTCACTCACCAAAAGATTGCCCCTAGCTCATGCCTTATTATTTTCTTGACAGTTTCGCTATAGTCTATTCTCAAAACAAAGTTCATAAATGAATAAGATAAGAGAATATTATTATGGATATTCGAACATTTTTTCAACCTATTGAATTACCATTCAATCTATTTTTTCACACGACATGACCAAGAATGAGTGTCTTCAAAATATAGCTCCTTAAGCAATTTTTTGTTTGAGCCTTGTGAATTTAGAAAACCCCTTTTCCGATTAAATCCACTTGCCATGGAAAATTATTTGGTTCATAAAGAATTATATTTTAATTATTAAACTAATATTTTTAATAATGTTCATTTACCAATTAATATTGTTTGTTATTTTTTGCAAAACCCAACCATTTAATATGAAAAAGATGTTTAAAATATTACACACACATAAAATAATACTCCCTCTGTCCCATTTGAGATGTCACATTTTTTTGGGCACGATATTTTAGGTAGAATGAGTTATTGTGTTAAAGTGGAGTAAATAGCTGATGTGATGTTTGTTTGGAGTAAAAATTTTCTAAATAAGGAAATGTGACAATTGAAGTGGAACGGATCAAAATAGAAAATTGAACATTTGAAATGGGACGGAGCAAGTATGAAAAATTGGTGTTCAAACTTCAAACATAGGGCCATCAATTACACAGAGGGCATTGTTAAATTCCAGGCATTTAATTGTTGAATTCCTTGGCAAGTTATAAAGCCAAATTAAGCGGAAAAAGATTATTTATATCATGTTGGTAAAATTAAAAATGGGATATTGGTGTTCTGATTTAAGGTGAACAGAGCAGATTTGATTTTTTTTGGGAAACATGTAAAAATCGGTGTGGTGTTCGCGCCTGTGCCCTAATTTTGTGTTGTGGATTGAGACCAACTCCAACAGCTCCGTTAAATTGATGGGAAACGGTGAAATACAGTCAAAAAATGCTCCAACAGTAGATGGGAAACGGCAGACGGGGCGCTATTATTATGTTGGATGAACAGTGCCCCTATAAATTGATTTTAACGGGCACTGTAGTTGCCGCTATAAATTTTCTTTTTTTTTTCTTTTTTTTTTAAGTAATAAGCATTTCTACTACTATTCTATAGCATTTTCAGTAGGCTTTTTTTTGTTTTTTTGTTATAAATTATACTAAGTATTAAGTTTTACTTTTATTAATTATAATAATTAAAATTTTGAACATATAGGTGGCGTGGTCGCCGGATCAAACGGGCTCATATTTCTATCATTCCGGATGGGCCGGTAAGCAAACAACGAATCAAATGATTCACTAATTCCGTTTATTGTTTTCTATTGCAGGAAACATATAAATTTGAACCCAAAGGTGCTAAAAAGATGCAACTGTTGATCCAGCTCGAAGAATTCCCGAAGGAAACGGAACCCATTACACTGGGCCCCGCTTCCTCGGACTGAAACCGGAAGCAGAATGACATCAAGATGCAAATACGGATCAAATTAGCATGAAGAGGTCAAAAAGGAGGGTCCCACCGTCACCGCCGCCGCTGCCGCCGCCGAAACGTTCGCCAGAGCTCCGGCGAGGTTGCCGGAATCTGGCGGGAAGTTCGCCAGAAAAGTCGTCGGTCAACGAAAGTCAACGCCGGAACAGTGACGTGGACCCCAGCCCAATTCAGTCTGGAATTCCTCAAGTCCCGGATCTCCATCGCCGGTCCTGGACTCCCGTTGCTAAGCAAAAGCTCCCACGTCGCTAGTTGAAGTCTTACGACGCGAACCTGAGGCTCACGACGTGATCCCTTAAGGCCTACGTCGCTAGGCAAAGCCCCCGTCGCTAGACCTAGGTTCACGATGTGGCCCTTGCCTCACGTCGTGAAGCCTACGTCGCCAGACCATGCTCCCGTCGCCAGACCCAGGTTCACGACGTAGCCCCGCCTTACGACGTGAGCCTTCTGGACCAGCCCGAGCCTTACGACGCCAACCAAGTTTACGTCGCCAGACCGCACCACGTCGCGAGACAAGGATCACGTCGTACTCATGGCTCGCGACGTACTGCTCCATTTTTGTTCCTTTATCATTCCCGATTGTTGAAAACACTTTAGGGTTGTTAAATTTGCTTACATCGGTGGTTGGATTTGGTTTTCCTATATATATGGAAACCCTAGACATTGTAAGACACTTTGAATAATTTGAAATTAAATCCTTCTTGTTCAAAGTCATTTTTTCTCCCGAGAACAACACATGTTCTCGGCACTATTGTGATCCCTTCCATTCGTGGAACCTCACACCTTGGAGAATCGAACCACCTCCATTGAATCATGGACAATGCACTTGGGAGGTTTTCGGGTTAGACAAGATCCTAATCACATAACCGAATCCGAGTCCCATTTGTTCTAGGTTTGGTATCCTTTTATTTTCTTGTTTTTGTTCCTCATTTTCTATCCTCCACTCGGCCTCACCATTTCCTTTAATATGAAAATCCAAATATTGCAATATTGTTAAGAGAGATCCTTTCGGGCTACGGCATAAATATTATTTTGGTATCAGAGCCTTCTCTTACATTTTGCAATAGGATTTAGGATTTTTCTCCATATTTTATCTTGATTTGTTCCACCATTAAATCGAAAATCCTAAAAATACTGTGTGTTGGTTACTCTCGGTTTTTGCCTCGGGTAACTTATGTTCTTGCTTATTTCCCATTTTTGTTGCTTTAATCTGTCTCTATTTATCCCCTTGTATCATCTGTGAGCTTAGTAGCTTATTTGGTTGTGTTTGCATGATTAAATAGGTGTTTAAGGGTTGGACAAGTGTTGGGGTATCTAGGGTTAGGGTTTGAGTGAGTTTGGGTTGAAGAAATATTTGTGGAAGTTGTTCTTGGTTTTTGAATATTGTAAGAACATTGTATGAACACCATCTTGTTCTTGGTGTTACTGGTTTTTATCCAAAAAGGTTGTAATAGTGGTACATGTTATTAGGGTTTTGTGAATTTGAATTTGGACATAGTACAGGGCATCTTGTGGGGTATTAATTGCTCCTGTCCTTGATCGAGCTCGTGGGAGACAAGAAAGTAGTGGCCGGAACAGTGTGACATCATTAGAGCCAAGAAAAAAACAAGTTCCCACCGCCTGCGTCGCTAGACGTCCTACGTCATGGTCCCCCAATCACGTCGCTAGCCACTGCTTAGCGACGTAATATGAAAGAAAGAAAATTACAAGGCAGGAAGCTTCCGTCGTGAAACCCTATATCGCAAACCTCCACTCACGTCGCTAGCCACGCTTAGTGACGTAATTCAAAGAAGGAAGAGACAAGGCAGGCCACCCCACGTCGCGACTCGCGAAGCAAGCAGCCGTCGCTAGACCCCACGTCGCTAGACATAGTCTCACGACGTGTTCCATTCTTGTGACGGCCAAGCCAAACTTGAAGAAAAATGAAGGAACCAGCGCTAGACCCCCTGTCACGACACATAGTCTCACGACGGGCTCCTCTTGTGACGTGCCTAGGCAAATTCAACAAGTGTTGAGACTAAGTTGATTGTTGAAATTCGAATTTCCCACCATCCATTTCGGGATTGCCACGTGTCACGCAATTGAATATCACGCATCCATTATGCGCGTATGGGAATTCGATATTTTGTGTGTTTAAGAATTACAATAAAGTAAATATCAGACTGGCACAATCTGAAACCTAGCCCGAGAAGTCACTTGAGTATCCGTACAATAAAGTGAATATCGGATTGGAATTTTGTGAAACCTAGCCCGAGAAGTTAATTGAGTAATTAGGGTTTTATTCCAAGAGTGATTCTTCTTTCGAGATTTATTTTTCCACTTCCATATCGAGACCATATACACTGTCCATTACCTCCAATACTTGTTTAAAACTGTGAACATATATCAGATTGCATTAAGCTCACATCTCTGTGCTATTTATTGATTGAGTCGAGCAGTCCATTCTGAATCTTGGACTGCGCGTCACATATCTGTCCTTGTGCATCTGATTATTCTTTGGAGTTGGTTAATTTCAACAGGGTGTTTGGAACCGAGGAAGCCGTGTGAGAGAAAAACACTTTGGGAGTTCACTCTACATATTTTTGCTCTATTTTTCTGACTTTATATATATATAAATAATTTTATTTGTGAGATGGCAGGACGCATCGAGCCAACCATGTCTGATTTGATGGAAATGATGCGAACTTTGTATGAGACCAGTGCCAAGAAGACTGACATCGACACTTTACAACATTCTTTAAATATTAATTCTACTAATATAGAAGCTGTAAATAAACGTGTTGAAGAGGTCAATACTCGTGTTGATCATATTGTTAATGACATTGCAGGTCGGGTACGATTCCAGAACGAGGTGATTCAGAGAGAGGTTATGAACCGAGTTGAGCGGAGACTGAAAGAGGCATTCTTTCTTACCCCCTCACCGCAGAATACGACATCTCAGAATACCACACCTCCAGTGCCAACAGTGGCACCACTTGTTCCGAGAATTGTACCGGAAGGGACTAGTGAAGTCTCACAAGCTGATATGACCGCTGCAGAGGAAGCCATAGCCGAACACGAGCTACAATTTGGGGAATTTGACAGGAGTCTAGGTCCTCGGTCCAGTGCTTGACATCGATTGCATCCACCATTACAGACAACTCCTGCCGGACAACCAGAATTCAGGATGGATGATCCATTGGCTATGCCACCTCCTGCAGAAGGACCTGCACCACCAGTCATCCCACCTGCCCGACAGAGGTTAGACTTTGAACCGCCAGCCTTCGATGAAGAACCGCATACTGATGATAATCTGAAATGCATTAAGTTCACCATTCCCACTTTCAAAGGGACCGATGTACCTAATGAATTTCTCGATTGGAAGCATGCCATAGAGATGATCTACAATTGCCATAATTATTCTGACTTCAAGAAGGTTCAGTTGGCTGTGGCAGAGTTCAGAGACTATGCCCAACTATGGTGGCAAAAATTTTGTTCTGATCTTCATACAGCCGGGAGACCGCAGATCACCGATTGGGAATACTTGTTAAATGTTATGCAACAACGTTTTGTACCTCATACTTATAAGCCAAACATGTACATGAAATTAGTGAGCCTCCAACAAGGATCCAAAACAGTAGAAGAGTACTATCGTGAGATGGAAATGCTCATGATGAGGGCTCAAGTTAGCGAGGAACCATTAATTACGCTTACCAGATTTGCCAAGCACCTGAGACCCGAAATCCATGAAGAAATGGAAATGAGGGGCTATATCAACATTACAGATCTGGTTCGCAAAGCTGCAAGGTATGAGGCACAATTGAAGCGGAAATCCCATCGGCCGACTCCATCTCCCTCAGGGCATTACAACTACAACCCTAACAAACATTGGTTGATCCGACCGCCACCGAATTACAGGCAGCCGCAACCGCAACAGGGTCGGGATCGACAAAGAGGATTTAATTTAGGACAAGCCTTCAAAGCCTATAATCAAGAAGAAAGGAATAGAGCACCAGCTCTAGCTCAAGGAAGAGAACATAAATCACCCGCAAGAGATACACGAGACATTATCTGCTTCAAATGCAGAAAGAAAGGTCACTATGCGACAACATGTAATAATCCACCAAAGAAAGTTGTTGTCCTCAATACTGGAGAGGACCAGAGGCCAGTGGTCGAGGTTGAACCGGGTGTATTCAGGGTCTACGATTCCGAATACGAACATGAGTTTGATGATCCCGAACTACAAGACCATCACCAAGGAGAACCGGTCAACCCGGAATTCGTTCCAGACGATGAGGATAACGTTAATATCCTCGTGGCTATGAGAACACTGAGTGCTGACAGAGAGCCAGAATCTGCAGACAACGAACAAAGGGAGAATCTTTTCCATTGTCGTTGTACTATATTATGCAATAATGCCACTGTCATTGTTGATAACGGTAGCTGCACTAATGTAGTGAGTTTATACACTGTCCGCATATTAATGCTACCAACTGAGGAACATCCAAAGCCCTACCATCTGATGTGGATGAACGCCAGTGGCGGGACAAAGGTCGCTCAACTGGCATGGATCCCGATCACTAAGGGATCATATTCTGAGAAAGTTTTATGCAACGTCGTGCCAATGGACGCCTGTCATATGTTATTGAGTAGGCCGTGGTTATTCGACAAGGATGCCACGTATAAAGGAAAAGCGAATGTTTTGTACTTTAAAGATGAACAACGAGATTACCTGTTCAAGCCATTATCTGTAAAGGCAGTCAGACTCGATCAGGAGAAGCTGAAAGAAAATATTGTGCAAGCAGAAGCCAATTACAAGGCTCGAATGAAAGAAAAAGCCAAGGTAGGAGAACCGTCTGAAAGGGCAACTCCCCCTGGCCAGTGCATGATAATGACTAAGGCTGAATTCAAGCAAGCTGCGCTCGAGCCTGAATTCACAGGTCACTGTTTCCTCGCTTTCATTAAACCTGATGAACCTATATTTAGAACTATCACTGCTGCACCTGAATTGCCTTTGAAATTTTATGAAATTCTTGACAGGAACAAAGATGTTTTTCCGGATGAAGTCTCAGCTGGACTCCCACCGATAAGAGGCATTGAACATAGAATCGACTTCGTTCCCGGAGCCTCCATCCCAAACATACCCGCCTACCGCATGAATCCAGAAGAAACCAAGGAAATACAACGGCAAGTCCAAGCATTACTTGATAAGGGATGGGTCCGTGAAAGTCTGTTGCCTTGTGCCGTTCTAGACTTACTTTTGCCGAAAAAGAATGCCGAATGGAGGATGTGTGTTGATTGTCGTGCAGTCAACGCTATCACCATCAAGTATCGTCATCCAATTCCCCGACTGGACGACATGTTGGATGAACTGGGAGCAGCCAGTGTGTTTACCAAGATCGATCTTAAGAGCGGATATCATCATATTCGCATGCAACCGGGCGACGAATGGAAGACCGCCTTCAAGACCAAATTTGGTCTATATGAGTGGCTCGTCATGCCATTTGGGCTGACCAATGCACCTTCCACGTTTATGCGTCTGATGAATGAAACTCTAAGACAATTCATTGGGAAATTTGTTGTTGTTTATTTTGACGATATCCTAATTTATAGTTGCACTAATGCCGACCATGTTTCACATGTTCAACAGGTGTTGAGCAAACTTCGATCAGTGCAGCTATATGCCAACTACGAGAAGTGGATCTTCTGTGTGCCAGATGTCACTTTTCTGGGATTCGTGGTTGGAAATGATGGCCTTAAAGTGGACGAATCTAAGATCCGATCTATATCAGAATGGAAACCACCCACCTCTGTCCATGAAGTACGCAACTTCTTGGGTCTGAGTGGTTTCTTCCGATGATTCGTGCCACAGTTCAGTGTAATAGCGGCCCCAATCACTTCATTGCTCAAGAAGGAAAACCAGTTTAAGTGGGGACCGAGTCAACAGAAAGCGTTTGATGATCTGAAGGATAAATTGACCCACACGTCCGTTCTTGCATTGCCGAATTTCGACTTGCTATTTGAAGTAGAGAGCGATGCGTCAGGTACTGTAATGGGAGCAGTTCTGCTGCAAGAAGGACGTCCAATAGCATATTACAGTGAGAAGTTCAGCGGAGCACAGTTGAACTACTCAATGTATGACAAGGAATTGTATGCCATTGTTCATGCATTGAAGACGTGGCAGCATTACCTACGAGGTAGAGAGTTCATAATCAATAGCGATCACGAGACTCTGAAGCATATCCGTCAGCAGGGCCAGCTTAGCAAAAGACATGCTCGTTGGAGCACTTTCATTGAGGCATTTCTGCACGTGATCCGGTATAAGAAAGGAAAAGACAACATTGTAGCGGATGCACTTTCGAGAAGAGCTGCATTGGCAACATTTGCTGCAACTAGGGTCATTGGTTTTGAACATGTAAAAAGTCAGTATGCTACCGACGAGGATTTTAAGGATATTTTTGAGAAAAATGTAAAGAATGGGTTCAAAGAATTTTCCCAGACAGATGGATTTCTGTATTTTGAGAACAGGTTGTGCATCCTGAAGGGTTCTATCAGAGAATTGTTGATCCAAGAGGCACATAGAAGTGGCCTCATGGGACACTTCTGGAAAGATGCCACCATGGGAATTCTTGTGGAACGGTTCTACTGGCCTGACATGAAGAAACAGGTTGATTACATAGCTAAGTGTTTGGTCTGTCTGAGGGCCAAATCCACTATCAAACAACATGGCTTGTACCAAGCGCTTCCACTGCCATAAGGACCCTGGCTCGATATATCTATGGATTTCGTACTGTATTTGCCTCGAACTGCGAGAGCAAAGGATTCGATTTTTGTGGTCGTCGATCGATTTTCGAAGATGGCTCACTTTATACTATGTGCGAAGACTAATAATGCTAGCCATATAGCAAAACTGTTCTTCTGACAAGTGGTACGTCTGCACGGAGTACCAAAGTCGATTGTCTCTGATCGCGATGCGAAGTTTGTTAGCTATTTATGGAAATGATTTTGGCGTGAAATGGGCACGCAACTTTTGTTCTCCACCTCGTATCATCCTCAAACGGATGGACAAACCGAAGTAGTGAATCGCGTGTTGGGTAACCTTCTGCGTATCATTACTTACTAATTTCAGAAGCTGGGACGAATGTGTGCCACATATCGAATTTGCTTATAATCGACACATTCATCGTGCCACACACATGTCACCCTTTGAGATAGTCTATGGATTTAATCCGCTAACCCCGCTTGATTTTCTGCCACTACCTCGTAGTGAGCACATGAACTTAAATGGCAGGGATAGAGCCAAAGCGATCAAAGACCTTCATAATGATGTGCGCGGAAGTCTACAGAAGGCGTCTGAAAATTACGCCCGACAGGCCAACAAGGGCCGGAATAAGCTGCTTTTGAAACCCGGTGATTGGGTTTGGGTTCACATGCGCAAAGAACGTTTCCCTGCACAACGACACGGAAAGCTCGCACCTCGCAGAACAAGACCATTCCGAGTCCTTGAGAAAATTAATGACAATGCTTATAAGATTGAACTGCTTGATGATTATAATATTCATTCAACTTTTAATTTTGCAGATCTTTCTTTATTTGAGCGGGACGAGGAGCTTGAATTTGATCGGTTGATGGATCAACCTCCCCAAGGGGGTGGGGATGGCGAGGTCGCCGGATCAAACGGGCTAATAATTCCTATCATTCCGGATGGGCCGGTAAGCAGACAACGAAGCAAACGATTCACTAATTTCGTTTATCATTCAGGAAACAGATAAAGCTGAACCCAAAGGAGCTAAAAAGATGTAGCTGCTGATCCAGCTCGAAGAATTCCATAAGGAATCGGGACCCATTACACTGGGCCCCGCTTTCTCGGGCTGAAACCGGAAGCAGAATGACCTCAAGATGCAAATACGGATCAAATTAGCATGAAGAGGTAAAAAAATGAGGGTCCAACCGTCACCGTCGCCGGAGCTCCGACGACGTTGCCGGAATCTGATCGGAAGTTCGCCGGTCAACGGAAGTCAACACCGGAACAGTGACGTGGACCCCAGCCCAATTCACTCTGGAATTCCTCAAGTCCCGGATCTCCATCGCCGGTCCCGGACTCCCGACGCTCAGCAAAAGCTCCCACGTCGCTAGCCGAAGTCTCACGACGCGAACTTGAGGCTCACGACGTGATCCCTCAAGGCCTACGTCGCTAGGCAAAGCCCCCGTCCCTAGACCCAGGTTCACGACGTAGCCCTTGCCTCATGTCGTGAAGCCTACGTCGCCAGACCATGCTCCCATCGCCAGACCCAAGTTCACGACGTAGCCCCGCCTTACGACGTGAGCCTTCTGGACCAACCCGAGCCTTACGACGCCAACCAAGTTTACGTCGCCAGACCGCACCATGTCGCGAGACAAGGATCACGACGTACTCATGGCTCGCGACGTAGTGCTTCATTTTTGTTCCTTTTTCATTCCCGATTGTTGAAAACACTTTAGGGTTGTTTAATTTGCTTACATCGGTTGTTGAATTTGGTTTCCTTATATATATGGAAACCCTAGACATTGTGAGTCACTTTGAATCATTTGAAATTAAATTCTTCTTGTTCAAAGTCATTTTTTTTTTCTCCCGAGAACAACACTTGTTCTTGGCACTATTGTGATCTCTTCCATTCGTGGAACCTAACACCTTCGAGAATCGAACCACCTCCATTGAATCATGGACAATGCACTTGGAAGGAGGTTTTCGGGTTAGACAAGATCCTAATCACATAACCGAATCCAAGCCCCCTTTGTTCTAGGTTTGGTATCCTTTTATTTTCTTGTTTTTGTTCCTCATTTTCTATCCATCTCTCGGCCTCACCATTTCCTTTAATCTAAAAATCCAAATATTGCAATATTGTTAAGAGAGATCCTTTCGGGCTACGAAAATAGGTTAACATTGCATTAAAATTAAAATACAGAAATACAATAACATTACACTAAATTATCCTTTTGGACATATATGTTAACATTTTGAACACATAGGTTAGCATTTTGAATACATAGGTTAAAATTCTGGACATATAGATTAACTTTTTTGGACATATAAGTTAACATTTTGAATACATAGGTTAGCGTTTTGAACACATAGGTTAGCATTTTGAACACATATAGGTTAAGAATTTGGACATATATTAAATAAATTTATGGTTCACATTTTTAAAATTTTTTTTGAGTTTGTATAATAATTTATTTTTTTTTGGATGAGCAATATATTGTTGAATATTGATTAGATTAGAAAAAAATAATTTTTTTAAATAAATTAAAAATAATATAAAATTAAACTAAAAAATAAAAATATGTTTTAAAAAAATAATTATAAAATTTAAATATAATATATATTTAAATATAAACAATATATTAATTTGATAGATAAAAATTAAATGAATATTAAAAAGAATCAAAATGAAATATTCTTAAATAGAAGGAAATTTAGTGTTGATTGTTGGACATAAAAAAATAAAAAATTTTAAACTGAACTGGAAAATAAAGTGGAATTTATTGAGAAATAGAGTTTATTCCTCGGTCATTCAGCCATCATGGTCCGCTATTACAACCCTAAAAAACGGGACGGACACCCAAACCGGCCCAATTACAAGGAATCAACCGTTCGATCATCACACCAATCAAATCCAATCCAATCCATTCCATTCCTCATCGGTTTCTTCTTCACAGGTTCATCCCGGCGCCGGGTTCCACACCGATCTAGGTTTTACACTCTCCACTGTAAAAGTTTTCCGCTTGCAAGAATGGACCCGATCAAGAAACGTAAAATGGATGAAAACGGCGTTGTTGCCGTGGACCCAGTGGCCTTCAATCCCTCATTGCTCACTGTTGAAGACGCCCGCAAAATCCTCGAGCCTTTTACCCACGAGCAGCTTCTAGAAATCGTGCAGAACGCTCTTATCCACCACCCCGACGTCCTCAGCGCCGTACGGTCGATCGCCGATCGCGACGTCGCGCAGCGGAAGCTCTTCATTCGCGGCCTCGGTTGGGAGACCACCACGGAGAAGCTTCGCGCCGTTTTCTCCTCCTATGGCGAATTGGACGAGGCCGTGGTTATTCTCGATAAGGGCACGGGTAAGTCTAAAGGTTACGGATTCGTCACTTTCAAACACGTTGATGGTGCGATTGTGGCTTTGAAGGAGCCTAGCAAGCAAATTGATGGCAGGATGACGGTTACTCAGCTTGCCGTTGCTGGGATTTCGGGTGGAGGTGGCGGTTCTGCTGGAGGTGGAGGAGGCGGTGGAGGCGGCGGTGGTGGTGGTGGTGGGGGAGTGAATAAACCTGTGGATTTATCCATGAGGAAGATATATGTGGCCAATGTGCCGCATGATATGCCGGCGGAGAGGCTGCTTCAACACTTTGGTATGTATGGGGAGATTGAGGAAGGGCCATTGGGGTTTGATAAGGCAACTGGGAAATCCAAGGGTTTTGCTTTGTTTGTTTACAAGTCTGCTGAGGCAGCCAGGGCATCTTTAGTGGATGCAATCAAGAATATTGACGGGCACCAATTGAATTGTAAGCTCGCAAATGATGGGAAAAGAGGGAAGCCTACTGGAGGCGGGCCTGTTGGGATGCACGGGGGTAATCAGGGGAATGGGGATGGAATTGGGGCCGGTGGAATGACGGGTGGTCAGTATGGTGGATCTGTTGGGCAGTATGGTGGTTATTCCAGCAGTTTGGGTGCTGGTCCTGTGGCTGGGGTTGGTGGTGGATTTGGGGCTGTTGTGGGTGCTGCAGCGTTTTCAGCTATTGGAAGCCAATCTGCAGGGTCAAATTTGGGGGTTGGTGGGGGCTATGGCTCTGGGATTGGAGGACCGTATGGTGGTGGTGGCGGCGCTAATTTTGGTGGACCTATGGGAACGGGGTATGGTGGATTGGGTTCTGGGGTTGGAGCTGGTGGTGGGAAGAGTGGGGCTGCTGGCGGATTAGGTGCTGCGGGTCTAGGGTATGGTTTCCCACCTAGCTCAGGTGGGGTGGGTTCCGGAGATTATTCACAGGGCGGGCAGTATGGTTTATCATCTAGTGGCTATCAAGGACCACACAATCAACCAGCAGGAGCATTACCAGTTCGCAGGCTCCCTCCTGGGGGAGGAGCCTACCAGGGGATGCCCCCATACTATTGAGGTAGTTTCCTTTTTCTTCTCCATTTATTTTGTTCATAAAGTTGGTTTTCTTCTTGCATATTGCAACCATTTCTTCCCTTATGTGTTGATGACTTGAAGTTTTTTGTTCCTTTGTTGCGACTGTTTTTGATTACCATGCTTTCGCATCCATAGAGGTTTCCATGATCAATCATTCCTGCCTGTTTGCCTGTTTTAGATTTTGTCTGCGACTGTTTCTCTAGTTCTATATCTCTTCATTTACATGATGATGCTCCGTGTTCATTGTTCTTGCTCCCTGCTATTCTCCTATTCCATTCCAGAAGAATGATTTCATGCTTATGCTTGAAAGTTGCTTTAGCACTTTAGTTTTTGGTTTTAGAACCTGCAGTTCCTTATGCATGATGTGTAGCAAAACAGATTAGTCACGTGTGAGTACCATATTGCTTGTTGTCTGAATAAGTGTGATTTATTTCAGAATATCATTTTATTGCCTTGTTGATTATATGTACTCTGTTGTTTGATGTGCTGGCCTGTTGGGTGTGAAGGTATCAGCTCTAAAATCATCTGGGACATGTAGATTGCAAAACATCTCATATATGCATTTTTATTTGGATAGTGTAAACTGATCAATTATGTGCTCTCACTTGTAATCTGCACAGTTGCTTCTGCCGCTTGTTACAGCTTACATGGTATTAAATGCATCAAGCTTGTGTTATTTACGTTTCATGGTTGAAATTAAAATTATTGTACATTTTATCATGTTCTAAATCATGGCATTCTCTCTATATTGCGTGACAAATTAGACTGAATATGAGTGTACTTGGAAGCATTTAACAATTATTAGTCCTTAAATTTAGTAGAGAAGTCTAAGATTTATGAGATTTAATCTGATAAAACTTGAGATAATGGACCAGTTTCACATTGATGAGGTCAAAATGAACTTGAAGCTAGTGATTGAAGTCAACAAACATAAGTGGTGTTTGATTCAATATTGGAATTGAAATGGAATTTAAGTCCCTTGGATTTGATTTAAATGTTTCACATAACTTTTATGTGAGATGATGGGGATAAATATTTATATAAATCTGTTCTACCAAATTTAAAATTTGGATTTGACTCCTATTCCTTAAATCCAAATCCACTACCAGAAAGCCCGTAGTGTGGATTCATTGAAGTCAAATTAGCACAATTATTTGATGTGATGCAAGTTGATTGCTTTTTCTATGAGGTAATGCATATATCCTTGGAGCCGTGGCTTTAAGGTTCTTGCTTCTCTTAATTTGTTGGTTATTTCTTGGTTCACAGTACATACTTATATTTTTCTAGATGTTATCTCACACAAGTTCTATCCCAGCAATTTGAATTTTTTGAGTGTTAGGCCTGATTGATTACACTTGTTAATTCTTTTGATAATTAGGAGTAGTACTTATTCATTAAGCCTTGTTGATAACCTAATTAAGTGGATTTAGATGTCATGTCATGAGTAAAATGAAGTTCAAAGTTAAGTGATTTGATACAATTTTATATGTTTAGATTCAACCATTTAATATCTTATTCATTTTTAAGAAATGGAGGCTCTTAATGTTAATGTTATTTGTGTATTATTGTTGGGACTTGGGATACTTGATGAAGCACTGTGTTAGTGGTTGTGTGCTGTCTTTGTTCTATGCGCCTTTCTACTTGTTATAGAGATGGAGAAACACTCTTTGGATATTTATTTTGTGCATATCTTCCCTGATTTTTGTTGAGTGAATTGTATTGCCTACATTGAGACTTGAGTTTGTGGACTTAAAGAATTTGTTTGGTCTCACTTTTAGAGTGTTCTTTAAAATGTTTCACTGTTTTCACGCATTTTATTGGGTGTAATTAAGATAATTGTCATTTTATGGTTGTTCAAACTGCAGGTCAATGGTTCTTAGAGATATTGATGCAACTTTTATGATTTGACATGCATGTGGCATATTATTTATCCGTGGTTATAGTTTTGCTACAAAAATGGCAATCATGTTAGGTATATAATTTATAGATACACACATTTCACACATTTTAAGAATTTAGAAATTATAACGGAAATGCATCCCTCTTCATGTAAGAACTTAAAATCTGAGAAGCCGCCATGCCACATTGTTGGTACAAAAGATTATGCCTCTTCTATTCCTATCTGCCATTGTATTTCTATTCATTTGTCTACTGTTTCCTTTAATATCTTTAACTGTTCTAGCTTTCTATTTTAGAAGCGGTGTATTCTTGCAGTGAATATTTCAGCTGCTTGTTCTTTGCGTGTGCATTTGGCATCCCCTTATTTTGGATCCAATCTTGTCTGGCATGCAGAATGGTGTATTAAGTTGTGAATGGATGTTTTCAATCAACTTTATGAATGCGTGTCAGTGATGTAGCTTAGATGTTTTGGTGATTTTTTGCAGGCAATGTGAACTCTCTCGCTTGATGATTTTGATTTGCTGTGTCTTTGGCCTCTTCACTTCATCTACTCCTTATGATGTAACCTCTGATTTTGCTGTTTGTTACAGCAAGTTAGACTGCTTTTATGGTAAATGCCTTGAGGGTTGGAGTTAGGGAAAGTGGACTAGTAGTAGTTTTTTGTTTGTGTTTGTTATGTATTACGATTTTAAAATTTTCAAATATCTTATGTTTCTTTTAAATGCTGGTGTTTGATATGTTTCTGCTGATTTGATGTTAATTTCTTGTGTGTTTATTTAGCTCGTACATGCTTTCTATGTATTTGTGTTAATTGTTATTTATCCACTCTTTACTGGCAGTATCAGGTGATGCCTTAATTTTAACTAAGTTACTAAAATATAGTATGATGATTATGTTAGAAATGATTTATTTATTTAGTAGTATTAATGTTTTTTTGTTTTATCTGCCTGTGTTAGTGTTTCTTATTGGAGCTTGGGATTGAATGATTATTAATTGCTTCAATATTTTTGTTTGTTTTGGTCTCTGTGGGCTTTGTGGTCTTCTGCTAATTCTTGCCTTTTGGTTGCCCATGCTCCAAAGCGAAATGTTCCATGTTTTTTTCTTTTTTTACTTTTCCCTTTGTCCTTTTATTCATCTTTTGGACATTAAACATTGAACATTCATTGCTTTGAGTTGCTCTTAGAATGTCATGCTTGCTGAGAAACATCTAGTTATAAGATAGCAAAAAGCAAATTTGATTGTACGATTGAAAGAGGAACTCTTTAGTTCTAAAGTTCAAATGATACTATGAGAACTAAGGTTCCTTGTTTGTAAGTACGAGTAACTTATTGCTTTGAAATTTTTTGTTGTTTGTCCATTGGTCTTGTGAAAAGATAAGACCATTTTGTATGCATGTCCCTGATTTTCTTTTTATTTTTTATTTTTCACTTATGGTTGTTGAGTCATGCATATGAGGCTGTTTGGATGTCAGCGCCAGCGGATTGATGAGCATATGGGTTTTTAGCAGATTTGTTTGGTTAGGAGCATATTCTAGGAGCAGATTTATCCCAATATGCTCAAATCAAATGTGCTAATAATATTTGAAGCAGATTTGCAACTTTCCCATTAGACTTAAATACCCATTCATTTGAAAATTAAATTAGCCCTAATCTACCAAACACCTTTAATGAAATCTGTTGTTATTATTTTGCCATCCAAATATACTTTTTATATGTGCTCCTCAGATATGCTATCTGCCACCTACTGACTCCTCAAAGATGTTGCATCTTTAATCTGGAAAAAAAAATTATTATGACAAACTCGGTACAGTTGTCTTGAGAAGCATGGTTATTATGGCGGTATGTTGTCATGTATGCCTCTAGACTGCCAAACTGCCATGACGATTAGTTGACATGTGTGAAAATACATACCTATGAAACTCGGACACCCTCCTTTGGGTCGAGAATCTGCCTCGGACATGATTCTATCCCGGACACGACACGGGACACGTGTCCGGCAACGACTCCGGTTATTGGACACGGATTCGACTTTGTTTGGAGGAAGGAGTCGGCATGACAATTTTTGCAGGCTTCATTGCGACGAAAGAGGCCGTCGGTTTTGGGTCTGCGCAAGAAAGGCGATGGCAGCGGCGGTAGTAAGGGCAGCCACCGGCGATTTAGAGTGAAGGGGATGGAGATGGGAGAACGCCGAGCAGCGAAAAGGAGCATTAGAATGGACGGCGAGCAGAGGTTGGGTCTGAAACCCAGAGGCATAGGGTAAGGGACGAGGGAGACTGGAGGAGTTTTCAATTTTGCATAGGGTAAGCCGGTAAGGGACGAGGGCGACTGGAGGAGTTCTCAATTTTGGATTTTGGGGAAGATGAGGGAAGATGAACAGGCTGGAGAATTATTACACATAGTAATAGTAGGCAGTAATAGGGGCTGCTCTGTGGTCTCAAATCTCAATCAAATTTTGGGACTCGAGACATGGAAAGTAGATTGGAATTGAGTAGAGCCATAGATTAGATATGATGTTCTCGAGATTGGGATTTTCTCTTTGGGATTTTCTCTTTGTGGTAATTGAATGAATAGTGATATTATTATTATTATTATTATTATTATTATTATTATTATTATTATTATTATTATTATAAATCATTGAGTGTCCTATATTATTTTCGGACACTCCGAATCGTGTCCGTATCTGAAAAATGGTCAAGACACTTATTTGACTGTGTCCCCGTATCCCTAAATTTTAAAAATTGAGTGTCGACTCCTCCGATTTCCGAATCGTGTCGGACACTCAAAAGAGAGTCCGAGTAACATAGATACATACAATATTCCTAATATATCAGCAATATGATTTTTAAACTTTAATAATCAAATTATTGAGATGTATGCGTATGTATAAGTATGCAATTGAATGGCTGGAAGCCTGGAACAAAATGAAAAGGCAACTTGGGAAACTACTCTTGATTAGCAGACTTCAGAGGGTGGCAGAAGCAGCAGCCAGCAGTTCTTGTTGGGTGCTGAATGGGCAAGGATTTGTATTGAGTTTCTGTTGGTTTCTGATCAGGTTAGAGGTTTTAGAATATAGTTTTGTTTTCAGTTTTTTTTCCAGGGTTGGTTAAATTTGCCCGTGGGTCAGCACATAGGCGTTGTGGTGATGCTGATGCCACAGCCCAGCACAGGAGATTATGCTGTGGCGGACCAGTGTGGTGGTTTCTTAAGATCACCACATCTACATGGCCACGCTGTATAATAACGGTGTTGAGAAGTTCATATAGGTCATCTCCATGATTGAAAAGAAATTTTGTAAGAAACCTAAAAGAGCAAAATCCTCTAGAGGGTTTAATACCTGGGCAATAAAGTGCATGCATAACTTTTATCATGCATTGTGATGAAAAGATAAGACCAGATCTATGAATATTTTCCTGATCTTTTTTTTTTTTTTTTTTTTTTTTCCCCTGCCTAAAGTTGTGATTAGTTGTCAAGCAACGCTTTGTGTTTGAAGACATTAGTTGCGTCGTTAATTTGTTGAAAGGATTTCATTTTATTGAACTTGGTGTGATTGTTGTCTTGAGAAGTTTATTTAGTATAGGATATCCTCCATGATTGAAAAGAAAGTTGTATCAAAAAGGTATGGTGTCATAATCCTCTACGGGTTTCAGTACTGGGGGATTAAATGTGCATGAACAAAAATTAGGGTAGCTGAGAACACAATATTCAAAATAGATGAGGATACTGCACCAAACAAAACGAAATTAGTAATTTAAAAAAATCAGATCTTGATGTAATGAAGGTATTTCCAGCCATCTAGTCAGCAGTGGTTGATCCATCAAAATTTGATGGCAAGCACAAGGTCTGGGAATCTTTCATTGAAAGTAATGTTGACTTGATTCATGAGTACAGAAAATAAATTCTCCAGTTCTCCCTATGTGTTCCTTCATGGTTGCTAGCCCGGTAGGATATGTTAATGCAAGGATGGCCTGTTTTACATTGTGAATCTTAGCTAATATTCATACAATGAACTTAAATTACCCAGAAACTAACTTCTGATTTATTTCAAGGTTCAACTAACATACTGCCTAAATCCTTTTTTGTCAACAAGTCTATATATATGTCTGGTGGCACTTCTGATTATGCTACTTTATGTTCACATGACATTGTTTATCTTCACTTTTTCTGTTCTTTATTGCCTCTGGTTTCTTCCCATTCACACGATATGTGTATACTGAAAAAATACTGAAAAAATCATTACTTCCTGTGTATTGTTTATTGTCTGTTTAGATGTGGAGGCTAGACTTTTATTTCATATGTTTATAGTTACGACATCCATTTGTATTGTGTTTGTGTATTTAGTCTTTCATTTGTAATTTCTCTAGTTGGAGGGTGTTGATTTGTTTTCCTTTTTAGTGTTTTTTTTTTTTTGGGTGATGTTTATGGTTACGTCGTGATGATACAATTTTGAATTTATTGTTTTCGTTCCTGAATATATGAACCATTTTTTCATTGAGATTGACTTTCCTGGAATTGAAACAGTTTGCTCTGTTCAAGTGAATTAGTTATTACTTGCATCTATTTGCGTTTTATTTCTTACATATCATTTTATTTTGTCATTCATGAGTTCTCTTATAAAGTGGCAGTCGTTCTTTGTTTTGCAAAGAACCTCCCATTAAAAACCTCACCCCGTTCTAGCATAGCATTGTGAATTCTTGGGTGGTATGGTTTCATTGCTGGAGCTTTGAGATTCGCACATTTTGGTGTGAAGATTAAATACCCTCTTGGGATGGATGTTTTTCTTCCATTAGAAGCCATCCCTAGAAAAAAAAAAAAAAAAAAATCTAGAGTTTTGTTAATCTGTTGATTCAGAGGCATATCCTCAAGTAACTGCTTATAACAGTGTGGCCGAGGTGTTGCAACATTGTACGTTCTGGAATGCATGTGGAGGTGTAGCAGTATAAAACATTGAGTCCTCCCACCCCACCCCACCCCACCCCCACCAAGATTGTGATTTTTATTCTAAACACAATACTTTGAGTTCTCAGATGTAAATGAGAAATATATATATATATATATATCTATAAAAGAAAGTAGGGTTGAGCAGGTCGAGCTTCTTTGAGTTATTCAAATTTATGAAGTTACATTATGTTTTCTTCTTTTTTTTTTTTTTTCCAATAAATTAAACTACTTGCATCTTCATATTTTGCTGTCGCATTGGAAAATCACTTGAAATAATTTTCTATACATAGAACTTAAAAGGGATGTGCAGGTATGAAATTTGTCAACACTTGGTTCTTCCGTTGGAGAAGAAGGGTAGTTAGTTGTCTAGTTCGTCAGTCAGACGAGTTTGTTTTTTTAATCTTCAGCTGTTGAATTTGGTAATGAATTGTTAGACATATACTGTTATTATTTAAAATGATGATATGGTATGATGGTTGAATTAATGTGGTGCTCTATAATTACAAACTTCAATGGTTTTAGTCCTAATTTTCTGGCGCAGCTTGTCCTAATTGGGAAGGAATTTGGTGAAATGTTTATTTTTTCATTTTCATTTTTTGAGGCAACTTTATACCACAGACTACAAGAAATTATTATAAGGAAAAAGAAAGATGTCTGAGTGATACATCCCTGAGGTTATGCACGCAAGTCTAAAATAAAATATCAAGTGTTGTGAAATAAAATTATTAAGCATTTCTTTGTCAGCTATTTACAATATCAATATAAACTACTTCCTCCGTTTTCTTTTGTTTGCCCTATTGGGGTTTTTATCACTGTTCACACATACACTTTGATTTAAGATTTTATTATAGTTATACAAGTCAAAATATAGTCAAGTGTGATATTGTTAGATTCGTCTCGTCGTGTAGTTTTTAAATATCAAACCTTTAGAATTTTTACTTATATCGAATTTGAATTATTAGTGGTTCAAAATGTGCATTGGACTGCGTGCTGGGTGGGTAGGTAGCAAATATATAAAAGCAGAGGAAGTATATATGAATATGAATTGGCTCTAGGCATTGTTTAATTGATCTTTTTGGATGAGATTAATTATTCTTTTATCAGTGTAAAATTGGTATTGATAAAAAGTTAATAAGAGCCTCCAATAAAATTAGCAATGTCAAAACTTGTAATTAAAAAATAAAATAAAATGTATTTTTTTTTGGTGAAACCGGGTATCCCGGGCCACATTGGACTCAAAACTAATCTCTCGAGGATCTGCATGAGCAATTAAGGGCACATCTTCCAAAGCAGTTTTCTGCATACACAGAGCAATTGAGACCATTATCAAATGGACAAAAAAATTAGAGGCATACACACTTTTAAATTTAGGGAGGAAATCACATTTTTTTTTTTTTTTTTTTTTGCAATACGTCAAATTTCTATTATGGAGTATTAGAAATGCAAAATCAGTTTTTAAAATAAATTATGGCAATTGCATTTCTCCATATACATTGCTAATCTCAATAAAATAATTATCAAACAAGGTTGATGTTAGGTGCGACAAAACCCAATGACTTGATGTGCTGCAGCCAATACACATAGTTGATTCATTTTAGAAATTAATTATTGAGATTAATTTGAAGGTTAATATAATAAATTTGCTACACCGTTTTGTGAACGACCAATTTATCTTAGCTCTACTTTTTGTCTACGCATTTCAATATAATCAATCGATCTTATATTACCCTCCAATTTGCTTAATTATATTGCTATATGTATATATAAACAGCTGAACTGGTTTAAAAAAATCAAATCATTGAATTGAACTTGCTAGAATGAAAAATATAATATTTTATTTTAAACCAGATTGTATGATACTACTGTATACTTTCTCGTTTTTCTAAGTGTTATATTTTTCAGTTACATGTATGCTAATGTAACTTTTAAATTATTAATAATTTAAATTCGATACAAGTAAAAATTTTAAAAAAATTTATATTTTAAAATCATAAGATGAGACGAATTTAACAATATTCCATTTAACTATATATATATATTTTTTTGTATAACAATAATAAAAAATTGAATTCAAAGTGCTATAATAGCAGTAATAAAAATCAAGGGGTTTTTGGAGATATATACCCTCCAACAATAGGAACTTTAAGTTTAGTACCTAAAAGTTTCATCCTTTAGGTTAGACCCACGAATGTTTTCAAAACTTTGAGTTGGGTACCTTGCATTTATATTTTATTTTTATTTGCTTGTTTGTATTTTATATATTATATTGTTTATTATTGTTTTTATTATTTATTTATTTGTTTATTTTTATTATTATTATTATTATTATTATTATTATTATTTTTTTTTTTTACCCGGTATAATTAACCTGCCACTGTTTTCTTTCCCGGTCTATTCCCTTTTCATATGCCTGTAGGTTGTTGATTTCATCATTTATCCAAAAACTTAAATCTAATTCTTCTAGTATGAGATTTTTTCTGTTTAAGAGTTGTAAGCATTTTATTTTTGCTTCGATTTGGATTTTCACAATTTCTTTTTTAATGCGATATCTTTCAATTGCAGTTTTCTCCCATTTACTGTAGTCTCTTATTGTTTTATAGGTCATTTTTAATGTTGGTTTTTGATATGGTTAATGAATTCTGTTTTGGAAGTATTCAACTCTTCTATTTTTGTTTTAAGGTCAGATGATTGGTAACTAATCACTTCTTCATATCTGTGTATTGAATTACGAATGATATTTATTTCTTCTTCATGGTTTAACCCATATATGAGTTCTTGTACTTCTTCTTCTTCGTCTTCTTTATATTCTTTTAACCTTATAATTGAATCTTTAAGGTCTTTTATTTCTTTTTCTGTTTTCCACATGGTTTCTCCAAGTTTTCCACATTCTGGACAAATATCAAAAAGTGTTCGTGCTTCCATTAGTTATTTCTGGCTAAATGTTCTTCTTGTAATTTTTTCCACATTTTTTCTTCATATTCACATGCTATGAAATAGTTTTCACATCTTTTTATATGGTTATCCTGTAACTTTTCAAAAACATTATAGATTTTAGTATGCTTTTGATAACTGTTTTCTAGAATTTCTATTTCATTTTTTAGAAATTCAGCCTCCTTAGTCACTTTCCATTTTATAATATTTTCAAATAATCTTTGTTTTCTGCAAATCATGTCTATTTGATTTCGCTTATTCATCAGTCTAATAAGCCAAATTTCACATTCTTGGCATAGAAAGTGTGTTTTCGGATAAGGTACAATAACAAACTTTGTTTCTGTGTTTTCAAAAGTTTCTGCTTTAAACAAATCTGTTTTAGAGTTTTCAGCAGTTTTAGTCATATTCTCCATTTGTTTTGATAAAAGATATTAGTTATTTCAGATAAAAGTTTTAAAAACACTGGTTTTTGTGCGCGGAAAACTTATATGTCGTGATGTCTTACTAGGTACTTGCCATCTCCTATTATCCTCTTGGTCGTGTTAAATTTCTGATTATGTGTCATGGGTCTGATTGTCCTCTGTTATGGAAATATTATCATAAACATTAAGTCCGCAATCCTCTTATTACTGTCACTGATGAGATATTTTTCTGGGCCTGTTTTGGGTTTCAAATTCAAATTAGCATTATCCAGACCTAGATCTGAAATGTAAGCAGGGGGTCTAAGGGGCAAATTAAAAGGGACAATAGTAACAAAAACATCATTATGTTTAACAAACATCCCTGAATTGTGGTTCCCCTAACGAGTCTTTCTTACAGCTTTTATGGCATAAAGCCTTTTAAATTTTTATCTTACTCCCCTAATGGCATATCTCATCAATTAAGTTTTAAAAGGTTACATGTTTATGTTTATAACATTATCATCCATACATAGAACAATCATACCATAACATAAATCATAAACTAACCCATACCTTGAGAGAGGAGAGGCTTTCCCGTTCAGACGGGCCCCTGTATTTCAGAAAGTAAAGAAAAGAGGAAGCAATCCACACCGGGTCTTTCTTTACAAACTGAAATTTTATTACTGAAAAGGGTAAGGATACAAGAAAACTAGAAAGAGAAAGAGCTTTCGAGAGTAGCAAGAATGCAGTCTCAAAAACCTTAGAGAGCTAGAGAGCTAAGAAGTGAGTGTGTCTTACAAGTGAAGACCATCCCTCTATTTATAGATGGGAATGTCATCTAAGTAATCCACAACAACCAATAAAAACGTGCCAAGTGGCAAAGTTATCCGATAAGGTTCGGATGAAAAATCAAACAACTAGTACAATAATACAACAATATAATAATGTAGTAAAGAGGGGCCTAGTGCCCATTAACGCGGTTTTCAAGAGTCACATGGCCCTTGTCGGATTTTTGACCTTTTCCGCCTTGGATTCCCGCTTTCACATGGTTAGTGGTGCTTTTGGCTCCACTAGCATTTTTGTTTTCTTCTTGACTTTTTCTTTTCCGGATTCTTTTCTTCACATGCTGGTATTTATTGTGAATTCCAGCTCATTTCTTCGTGGCACCATTAGTATTCTTCATCATTGTGGGGGCCGCCACTTTCTTTTTTCTGATTTTTTATAATTTTATTGGCCTGGAATTTTGCTTCATTTTTTCTTAGTGCCACCAGTGCACTAAACCTTCCACTTTTTCTGGTTGCCATTGCTTCAGCAAAAGTAGGCTTTAGTTCCATTTCAAGCTTATGAAGAATTTCTTCTTCACTGAGGTTTTCAAATTTTCCAGTCTGTACTGGACTCATAGTTTTTGGCAAACTACCAGCCATAACCGGAATTAATGTGCTTTTACCATCTACCGGACTAGATGGGCTTAGTTCAATATTTTGGTCCTCAAAGACCTCAGGGTTAGAACTTCCCTGGTTTGGTTCAAAATCATCTGAACTTATGCTTTTTAGCAAAGCATCAGCTATCAACGGACTTGACTCGTCTTTACCGTCTGCCGTTTGAGACGGACTAGATTCAAACTTTTGATCCTTAAAGACCTCAGGAGTTGAATTTTCCTGGTTTTGCTGCATCCAGGCTTTTGCCAATTCTACTGCAGTCATAGAACTGGTGGGTTTGGGTTCTGGACCATAGACTGGTTTTTCTTCTGGCTTTGGTGTTTTCAGTGTGAGGGACACAATTTTTGAGGTCAATTTCTCATTTTGGTTTTGAAGGATTTCAAGTTTCTTGGTGAGGGTTTCAATCTGGGCCTCTGCTTCAAGGGTTTTCATTTTTTGGTTTTCAAAATTTTGTAACCATTCGGCCTTTTGGGCTTCATATTTACAGACTTCCTTGGCCATTTTTTCACAATGGTCACAAAACACAATGTGAGTTTTAGAAGAATGTCCAATTGAATATTGGACTGGGCCTGTAGGATTTTGGGTTTTTGACCTCAAACCATCAACAATGTTTTTCAAACTTGGGCTTACAAAGAAATCTGGGCCCATTGTGGTTTTTGCAAATTGAATTGCAGACACTATGTCATAAAATCCTTTATGAAGAGGTTTTTCATTATCTTCATTAAGAGGTAAAATATCATTTTTATCATAAATTCCTTTTTTATAACCTTCATAGATTACATAATATAAAAATGGTTTTATGTTATTAAATTTCTGGAAATACATGCTTAAAGCAGAGAGACAAGTAACAATATACCTGCTGTTGTTTTTGTCAAATGATGCTCTCCAGATGTTGTCACAAAGGCAGATCTGTTCCTCTGTGTAGTTCAACCCTGTGATAGGCCTGTACTTCATGTTATCAAATAAGATTAACTCTACATTATTGCCAGTTTCTGCTCTTTTGCCAAAGCAGATTTTTACTCCTTTTTCTGGGAGTTTATCTTTTTTCTTCCCCTCTGGGATGCTGGTTTTAGAAGGGATTGTGTAATATCCCTCTGGGGTTTTCACCATCCCTGTGGTTTTTACTCCATTTTCATTGCTGATTTTCAAAGAGTTTTTCTGGGAGTTTTCTGCCATTCCTGTAACAATATTATTCAATTCTCAATATTTCAGTCCTCCCTGTAAAATTGATCCCATTTTAATTTATATTTTTCCTCGTCATTTTCATCATAATTATCAATTGATTCGTTTTTAAATTCAGTGTCATATAATGGTTTTTCCCTTTCTTTAATCAGAATTCTAGATAGTATATCAGCAATTTTGTTATCTTCTCCTTTAATATGTTCGAATTTTATTTTGTAGCCTTTCTGACTAATAACATCTGTAAAATTCAACCACCTTCTCCTAGACATTGATCTTTTTTCTTGGAGTTGGCTATGAAATTTTACTATGGCTTCACAATCAGTTCTTACTGTGAATCCTGGTTTTCCTGTTAAAAACAGTTCAAATTTATCAAGTGCGTATTTTATTGCCAACAGTTCTGCATCAATTGAGGAAAGGTTTCCCTTCTCTCTATATTTCCCTGATGCATATTGGCAAATTTCTTCTTTACTTTTAGGTGAGTAGACATCCTTTTTTCGCAAAAGGATAGCTCCCCATCCTTCATGTGATCCATCAGTTTGCACAATAAGATAATCACTATCTTCTGGCAAAACCAATTCTGGAAGTGTTTTTAATGCTTCTTTAATTTTTTGTACATTTTTTATATCTTCTTGATTAAAATATCTTTGGCCGTTTTTTCCCAGTTTGTTATATAATGATCCTGTTAATGAGGATAAGTTTTTAATGTATGGTCTAGCATAATTAACCAATCCCAAAAATTGTTGTAATAGTTTTGTATCTTCCATTTTATCGGGAAATTCAATAGCCTTTTTAGCAATATGATCTTGGAGTTTTATTTTTCCTTTTCCGATTTCTGCCCCAAGGAATGCTATTTTAGTTTTATTAATTTCCATCTTTTTCTTTGAGATGATTATTCCATGTTTTTCAAATAGCCTAAACACTGTATCAAGATGACTCATATGTTCAGTACTATTTTTTGAAAATACTAGAATATCATCAATGTATACCAAAACAAATTTTTGGTATGGTTTAAAAATTTTATCCATTTTTTGTTGAAATATAGCTGGTGCATTTTTTAGTCCAAATGGCATTACTAACCATTCAAATAAACCTTCTGGACATGTGAATGCAGTCCATTCAACTGACTCAGGATGCATCTTTACTTGCCAGAATCCTGACTTACAGTCAAATTTGCTATATACTTTTGAGTCTTGAATTCTATTTATTAAGACTGTTTTATCTGGTATATTGTAAGCAAAATCTTTTGTATTGTCATTAAGTCTTTTATAATTAATGACCATTCTTGATTTTCCTCTTACAATTTCAGAATGTTTTCTTACAATAAAAGCTGCAGACCTATGTCTGGAGTTTGATTCTCTAATTACTTTTAAAGCTTTTAATTCATCAATATGCATTTTGAAATCTGCTATATCCAGATTTGTAGGATTTATTTCTGCAGTTGAGATTCTCAATTCTGGATTTATTATTTCAAGCTTGCATATTGTTCCATCTTTTTCCCAATATTTCTGGATGTTATCTCCAATAATTTGGGATTTTTCTAACCTCTCAATCCACTTTGTTATGGTTTCTTCAGGCTTAAATCTAGTTATACTTATTAATTCTTTCAGTTTTGGAGTTTCAGGAATATATTCTTCTTCAAACTCTGTAATTTGTATGTTTTCTTTACAAGTTTGTTTACATGCTCCTTTTATTTTGCATTTACAATTTTCAATATCTTTTTCTTTTAAAAGTTTTTTATTTTTTGTTTTTGTATTAGTAGGGGCTCCACCACGCTTCTCTCGCAACTCTGATGTTGTTAAAAGTTTGGTTCCCGCATTACTAATACTAGGTGCAAACATTGCCAAAGTTGCTTTTTCAACAATTTGGATATAATCTTTTGTAATAAATAATCCTCCATTATTTTGTAAGAAGAATTGTAATCCTAAGATTACATCTGCATTTATTACTAAGTCTTTTATATATGAATTATCAGGAACTCCATAGGGTTCTGATATTCCACAATTGGTTTCAAAGAATATCTGTCCACCTGAAATAGGTTGTTTTGTTGTATATGATATTCTTCCATCCATTAATTCTGATTTAATGGGTTTTGTTAAGTTTTTCTGTAGATGTTCTGGGATAAGTTTCTCATTTATTATTATTCTAGTACATCCTGTATCGATTATTGCATTAGTACGAAATACCAATTCTCTTAATTTAAAGATTATTGGTACCCTTAATGTAGTTAATGATGAAGGATCGTGGCACACAGGTATGTACTCAGGGTTTTGTGCTAACATGTACTCCGTACTAGGATTTTGTTCATTATTAGATTCTTCTTCAGGGACTTCTTTTCCTTTATTTTCCGTATTTTTAGGACTCAACATATTATATTCTTCTAAGATTTCTTCTATGTTTTCAATTCTGGTTTTTAATTCCTTAGGATTCATTATATCTTGTAAATCAAAAAGTTTTCTTTCTATTATATCTATTCTTTTTGTGATGAATGTATAATTATCATCAATTTTTGTTATTGGCATTTCTTCGGGGAATTTAATTTTATAATATTTTAACAAGCATATTTGGCATATTTCTACATGACATATTGTACATTTAGCTCTAAGTTTTCTTGATGGGTAATAAGAGCATTTTATACAAGGTGTAGAATCAGTGCCTACCCTGAAAAGCCAATTATGGTTTTCGCATTCATTAATTTCTCTCATCATATACTCAGTTTCATATGGCATCATATACTCTTTATATGTGATACCATTATACGAGTTTTCATTTGCAAGCATATTTATCAATTCATAGGGATCATCATCCCCTTGTTCTTCCATAACATTTTCTTCCACTGTTACTATACTATATATTGTTTCAGTCTCAGAAACATCTGAGTCTACATCCAATATATCTTGTTGTATACATTCTGTAAGAATTGCTTCTCTTGAATGTTGGTTTTTTCTTTTAGGACATGCTGTTGCCAAATGGCTTTCATCACCACATGTGAAACAAGCAAGTTTCTTTGTATAATTTCTACTAGGATTATATTTTCTGACATGATGTTTTTGTTTTAAGAAAGGTTTCCTACTATTTGATTGTTTTATGAAATACTTCTTTCTTGTTATGAATTTAGGTTTTTTCCTTAATGGCTCTGGCCTACCATATCGTTGAGGAGTGTATATCCTCTTACAGAATGAATAATCAGTTTTCTTAAGTTGTTTTTGTGCTATTATATTTGTACACTTATCTTTTAATATTTTTACCACATGAACGGCCCTCATACTAATAGTGTATTGTTGGGGATTCTTTTCAACCATTTTATTCCATGTATCTTGAATTTCTTGACCAATTGGTCTTGGTATTTTCATAAATAATTTTTCACCTAACTCTTGGTTAAAAGCACCTCCTGCTAGGCCTGTATAGTAGACATATTCATTTAAGAAGTCTACTGTTCCATATAAGTCATCTAGGTGCATTTGGTCTAGATGGATTAAGGCATCCATTTGTGTTGTTATATGTCCTGAATTACCATCTTCACCCGTTATTAGACTTGATATTTTATTTACAAAGTTATAAGGATTCGGTCCTCTTTCTATTAAGTCTTGATAATCTATTGGATAGTCTCTTTTAAATACTTCCCACATTGACTGTGCGAATTCTCCTAAATAGGTTTCAAGATATCCATACATTGATTCAGCTGTATCATTATAATCATTTTTGTTTTTGATGTAATCAGCTACAACTATGTTTTTCCATTTTGCAATTACTGAGCCCCATTCTTGAGGGCTTACATTTGTTACTTCTAATATTGCTGGGTTATGATAATATCCTCTTTCTAAGGGTTGCCTGATTCCTCTAGGTTTTGTTATCATCCCAGGTTGTATCTTTCCATAAGGATATTCTGGATGAACATGTGTGATTGAGTGCCTAGAATTGTTTCCAGTATAATTAGTTCCAGGTCTCCACTCAGTCCCTCTTTGGTATGGGGCAAAGGGAGTTCCAGGGACTCTTGTTATACTGTCTCCTGTATTTTTCATGACAATATCTTTGTTCATGAATTCTTTAGCTGTTTTATTTGTTTTCTCAGAATGTAAGGAGATATGGTCTCCCATATATTGTTCCATTAATGTATTATCAGAACTTTGTCCTACTTCTGATGAGTTTTCCTTTAGGAACAAGTGAGCTTCTATATCTGCTTGTTGTTCTTCTTTTATTTGTATTTTTTGTAATCTTTTCTGTACTTCTTTCTCAATAATACCTTCTAAATTATTCTTCCATTCTTTATTTTTTCTTTTCATTTTATCCTTTAATTCTTGTTTTTGTTCATTTAGTTTTGATATTTCTCTTATCATTTCTTCATAATTTTCTATCCAATTTTCAAAATATCCACTATGTTTTGGACATTCTATTAAATGGATCATATGTTTTAACTTATCAGAATATCTTCTATCAAGATCAATTTTACAATCTTGACAATTGTGAGGTAATATTCCTTTGTTTTTGAATTTTTTAGTTAATGCAGAATGCACATGTTGTGAGAAAACTCTTTCATACCTGTCATGGTACTCTCTTTTATTTAGAATTTTTCCTTTTTTAAAGTTTTCAAATTTTCTTGTTTTTAAACAAATATGTTGAATGTCTTTAGCAATTCTTTCCACTTCTTCTTCACTAGGGTGGAATATATGTTTTCCTTCATATTTTACATAGTTATCTGTTACTGGTTTTTCTACGATAAACCTTTTCATTTGTCTATTCATTTTCCTGACCTTCTTCTTCTGTAAAATCTATTGGTCTTTTTGCAGTTTCATAATCATTAAATCTTACTGACGTTTCTCCTCTGGAGTTTATGAAGTAATTTACATTTTTTGGAGTTAAGTTTTTAACATTTGGTTTTTCAAAGAATTTTGATAGATCCCAATTTTTCCCAGCATTTTCTTCTGATGATATTTCAGTTGGTCCTATCATTTTTACTCCTTCACTTCCTATGATACTTACCACAGTTTCAATTTTTGTTTTATGTCTGGTTTGACCATTGTTTGTTATTCTTCCTAAGAAGCCTACACATACCATTAGGTTGTGACCAGTTTCCATTTCTTCATATCCTACAGTCTGAATTCCTATTTGGATATGCTTCATAAAATCTGTTATTTGTATCATATAATCTGGTGCCAAATAACATACTCCTACATTAGGGTTCATATCAATTTCCATTAACCCTATGATAGCTTGGGTTGGATTAGTCCACCTTGTATCTAGAACAGTCATTAGGACTTTAGTTCCTAAGTTTTTTCTAGTTAAACCTTTTACTCCTATGGAGATTAATCCCATATGCATGTATTTTTGTCCTTGTCTTTGAAGCCTAATTGCTTCATTATTGCTTATTAATTTTATTAATTTTTTGTCATCTTTTAGACAGCTTATTGGTTCCGTATAATGATATTTGTAATAACCTGTGTTCCAATTAAGGAATCTTTGGTCATACAATAATCTTGGTTCCAATTGGATTAATGTTCTTTTCTTGAAGTTTTCAAATTCAATATCAGGGTCAATTATTTCTTCAATTATTGTTGGCCCTTCTTCAAGTTTGGTTTTTTATCTAAACATCCTATCTATTAAGGTTTTTTCAAAGTTTGAGCTTTCAATCCTTTGAGAATTACTTCTTTCTACTAGACTGTTTTGGGATTCATTAGTAAGAGAAAATGATCTCCTACTCATTTTTGTAAATATTTTTCGTCTGGTTTTACAACCCAGAAGTTCAGTTTTTCTTGTGGTTTAGTTTTCCTTCTAGCTTCTGCAGGTAATTTTGCAATTTGTTCAGCTAGTTGTTTTATTGTATTATCTTCAGGTATTCTAACAGCTTGTATTCTTTCAAGTTTTTCATCTATGCTTTCAATGGCTATTCTTAATGCAGGGTCTTGATATTTTTTCATGTTTTCCATTTGAACATGTACATCATCAATTTTTTTCTTTAGTATTTCAGTTGTTACAAGCTCTTTTATTTTCTTGTCAATTAGACTAATATTTGTATTATTTGTTTTATTATGGTCTGTTATTTCGCCAATCTTCTTATGAAGATTATTAACATTTAGCTTTATTTCTACTAATTCTTTGTTTATTTCTTTGAATTTATTATTAATTTCTTGTTTAAAGTTTTCTATTGTTTCTTTAACCTCTTTCAAAGCTGTTTCCATTATCCTTTAATGATTTTTATAATTTTGTTACACATTTCATTTACATTTTCAATATTGTTTTCAACAATATTTTTAATTTCTTTTATCTCTTTATCAAGTTTTTCAACCTTATCTTGTAGTTGTTTTAATTCCTCACTATGGTTAATGATTTTTCTCGGATTTGGGATATCATTAACTAGTTTAGAACTTTCATATTGAAGTGTTGTTATGGTTTTAGATAAATTTTTCATTCCACTGGATGATTTATCATACTGGGTTGATAAGTATGTTTGGTTTTCTAATATTACTTTAAGATTTGTATTATTTTGTTTTCCTAATAATTCTAACTTATCTAGTTTTGCTTCAATTGATTGAAGACTTCTTTGTATATCCATGTTTTTATTTGTTAACATTTTATTCATGAGTTTTTAAGTGTTGTCTTAAAGCTTCTAATCTTACGATTAGTTTGCAATAATTTTTAAAAGTTCTATTTTTCTTGAGTTTTATTCTTTTGATTTTTATTTTATTTTGTTTACAGATCTTACAATCTTTAGTTTGGTTTTTGAATAGCCTTTTCTTTTCAATACCAATTATTAAAAATTTTTCGTAATTAATATTGTCATTTAATTTAATTGCGTTTTGATTATCTTTTAATCCGTCATTAGCCATAAGCCCTAAAATCGCAACTTATGCTCTGATACCAAATTTTTAGAGGGGGTGTGTTTTTTGGGCACTTTTTTAGAGAAGAGTTAAACTCATTTTATAGTTTTGGTTATTAGGTACCATTCTTAAATGAAATAAAACTATTGGGTACCTATCTTAAAGAAAAATTCAATTGGGTACCTATCTTAAACTTTGAAAATTTTGGTGGGTTTTTCTTTAATTTCCCGAAAAATGAAAATGTGTCACTTGAAAAAAAACAAAAGAAAAGGGCGAGTATAAGGCTATAAGCCACAGGTATCCAAGGGTTAATTTGAAATTATAAATTTTATGAAGAGCATACCCATATAAGCCGAGATCTGATGGGGCAAAATGCAAAATTGACATCTACCGATCGATGGGCTTGCCCAAAGTCACAAGGAACGAACAAAGCTCGTCTTCCCAAGGTTCCATCATTGTATTGAAACTTCTTTGATTTTCAGAAGAAACCGACAAAATCTCCAGAGAATTTCTCGATTCTGCATAATCGATGCTGCATTCTTCCTCCTTGTTGATGCAGAACCTTTGGGAACTTCATCTCGGTTTGAATTATTGCGCAATTCAGTTGTTTAAGGAATCGACTGGAGGTGATAGGAGGCAGGAGGATCAACTGCGGTGCTGCATCCGTTCGTCGATGATGAGCAGAAGGATTATGCGTCAGTTGCTTGTAGTTTCGAGGAGCGGACGCCATCCGAGAAATCCGCAAACCTTGATACGATTTTGTTTTGGTTCTCCTTGAATATAATGAATTTTGTTCGATGATTGTTTGGTTCTTGATGTTTTGCTTCTGTCAACAATGATTCAATCCATGTTTCTCGTCACCATTTTTTTTTCAAGAAACAGAGCATCACTTCTGATGGACGCGGATTTTGCGATCGGTTTCTCGGAGCATTGCTAAGAACTTTGCGTCAGCCTTGAAACCCTTAGCTGCTCTAGGGATCGGAGTTCGTCTCAGTTGTCCGTGCGTCTACAGCATCGTTGACGCTGTAGCTGATTTGAACCAAATTGACAACGAAGTTGAGGACTTGAGGTTCCATGCTTTTCTTTCTCTGACGTTGAATATGTAGTTCTTGATTATTTGTGCATCTTTGATCTACTTTATTGCGGGGTTGATTGGGTGTTTGACTAGGGTTTTTTGGGGTGATTTTTTCTCCTGCTTCATTTAATGCTTGTATCGGCAATTCCAGATAATGTATCTCTCCATTTTGTCTAACTTGGCTTTTGTGTTGATTTAGGAGTTCTTTTTTCAAACATCATAAGCGAGACAACTTTGGAGGAAGATTGTTATTGTTTTCAAATTTCTCTTCCTTTCGGTTACAGATTTTGTTGAAGACAGCTGAGACAAAGCTCATCTTGGTTTATTAGACGGCACTCTTTCGTCAGTTTGTCACTGGAAAGGGAAACATAAATTGTCTTATAGGCGGTGCAGTTGTGTTCGTATAAGATCTGCTTCTAGGGTAGGTAGTTGCATATGGCGCATCATATTTAAAGACATGTTTTGATATGAAGTTTCTCCGTGATGCTTTCTTAATTCTTATTTTGAATGTTGTGAATTCATCTTTTGAGATGCTTAGCAATCATGTTTAATATTTGTAGTAATTTACGTAGGGAAAATATATTAGATTTTCATATTTGTAATTTTTTGTCTATATATTCCCTGTTTCACAATAGTTGCTCCTTTGGGTGGTTACATAACATAGAAATTAGTACTAGTATTTTATTTAATGGTGAGAGTGGAAATGTATGTCAAGAAAGGGAATTGAGCAACTATTTTGACATACCAAAAAAATGAAAAATGGAACAATTATTGTGATTATTGTGGAATAGAGAGTATGTTTTAGAATAAAAATACGTGGCGATTTTATATCGTACGTGCTGATGGCACAAATTGTGTTGCGAAATGTTATTCTCCATTTACAAGTATGGCTTCTAATGCATTTCTCATATCTTAATGGTTATGGTGTGTTTGTTTTTTCATGACGCCAGATTAAATGGATGTATTTGCTTGCATGTACAGGTGAAGAGGTATGCAGCAGAGAGCTGCTACGAAAAGCTTTCAAGGGTTGTACGGAGTCATTCCCTTCTATGTGCACAGAGTTTGGTGATGAGAATATGCGATGAACAATGATCTCTTCAAGATCAATGTTGTCAAATTTCTAATTGTAGTCTGCTATCAGGGATGGACCCAAGCGGGGATTGAAAATTACTATTGCCAGACTTTTTTCTTTATATTTTCTACTGATAGTGTTACTCTCCCAAAAAGTTTGTTTTTCCTCGTTCCTTATACCTTTTGTCCCTAGTTTTATTAACATCTAAACTCAATGCCTGGTATTGCTCAAGTATAATGCAACTATATATGCAAAAATCATCAATTTCTTACTTACACTTCCATATGGTATGTTAGAATAATGGGAATGGAATGTTCACCAAGTTTAGGTTAAGGTCAATATGATTCTGAAATATCGTTCAAATTTTCCAATTGCAGCTGAGTTCTTTAAAAGAAAGGGATTAAATCAAGTGCGAACTGTTGGTGGCTACCACTATTGATGCTGTTAGTGTTGAAACACTAATCCAGCTGCTGGTATGAACAAATTTTTTTAATTCTATTATTATTATTTTTTTCGTCTTTAACTTGCAGAATACGCATTCTTGATCTAGGTTAAATTTTACATTACTTAAGGCTCGGTTGGTAAATGGAAGTATGGAATGAAAATAAGCTTATGTCCTTAATAATGTGCCTGTTCGAATTTTAATTATAAGTAAGTCTGTAATGAACATGAAAGAGACAAAGGCAGTTCATGCACTATTCATTCATGTAGTTAAATCTAAAGAGACAAAGGCAGTTCATGCACTATTCATTCATGTAGTTAAATCTAAATTTTGATTCGTGTATTATTTACTCGTTCATTCATTTAGTTTGCAAACAATTCACAAACATAATGAGTAGACATAATTTGACCACTAAATAAACAAACTATAAATAATCATTCTAGAGCATAAAACCGTAAAAGTAATTTAGTATTAGTTGTACGACAAATTTTGGATGAAAATAAAGGATGTGGATTCAAGATTGCACTCTACAGCATTAGATGATTAGAAAACAAAATAAATATCTATCATAAGTTATAACCAAGCAGGCCATTAGATTCATGCACTTCATATGCTGTTACTTCTTTCCTCTGATAGATTTCAACAAATGTTTGACATTCACATAGTTATTCCCCTTCTTTTTTTGGTGTAGCATTTGAACTGAAATCTTTTACCTTTTACTTCTTTCTTTAATTCCTTTGATAGATGTCAGATGTTTTGCATTCCCTTAGTTATCCCCCTTGGCACCTATTATTGATGTAGCATTTGAACTGAAATTTTTACTTGGTTCCAGACATCGGCACAATGGTTACAGTATTCTTCCTCTTCAGATCAAGACATTGAAGTTTGCAGAAAAATATGCAACATGAATGGCATATAAGTGTTTGAACTTTGAAGCTAAGTCGGGAAAAGATATCAGGTACATTTCCAATGGCGCTAGTGTATTGGCCTTTATTCTCTTCAATTTGATTTTGTTTGTCTACTCAGTATCATTTAATAGTTACCAAGTAGGAATGCTTAGGCAGCTGAAGGTAATAAATCGATTCATACTTGGGTTCAGCTTTGCAGCAAATGACAAATTTTACCATTTAACTTCATGTTTATAACTGAACCATGCCACAAGAATTTAGGTTTAGCCAAATGTACCTCCAACTGTTAAAAGTTGTCTTTTCATATTAAATCCGATTAATTTAGATTGGGACTTTCTTGGAATAAGCCCGAACATATATATTGGGCTTGTTCCAAAATAATTGTTGTTATTATTGTTTATTGGTTTTTTTTTTTAAAAAAAAATTATTGTTTATTTTTTTTTTATATAGTAGCAACGGGGGAGGTTGGGGTGCGGTTAGGTAAAGGCCTTTATGTTCTAAGGCCTGTACAGTTTCGTTTTAATGTTGAGTTTAAATGGCTTATACCCTAGGATCATGTAAATGACTTATACCCTAGGATCATGTATCATGGAGCCGTTCTAATTATGCTAAAAATAATGGATAAAATAGGTGCATCTAATTTTTTGTTACAATTCAATCGAAATGCCCTAAATGTATAAGAGCATTGCTCTATGAAAGTATAGTGAGTAACCATTCTGTAATTACATCTTATGAGTGAAAAGGTAATGGAGGATGATGATCCCTGAACTTATTAGTTGAATGGTACATTCGACTGCACAGAGTTTTGTGGATGACAACAAACATAGCTAATTGGCTGGTTTTGTGCCCATATTCATGAATGTCGCTCAACTTATATATGGGCATCAGTGTTGGAATGCCAGGTCCTTTTTAAGTTCATGACACAGATTCATTACCTTTATGGGCATCAGCGTTGCATATACATTAGTTTTTCTATTCGTATTATAAACACTTGTGATTATATGTGCACTCATAGCTGATCATGAATTTGTAATGCCATCACCTCATTTTCTCGCGGATGCATATGCATTTTCTTTTCTATTCATATTGTGAACACTTGAGGCGTGATTATATCTGCTCTTGAATTCTAATGCCATGGTAAATTGATAACCTTAAGCAGCACAAATCCTCCCTCCCATCCCCATGCCCGTTTTCAGGCTCTGTAATTTTGATTACTAATTGCATGCTGTGTAACCTGTGTAGTTTTCTCCTGCCCTTGTGTGAGTTCACTTCATTTTAAACATGCATGGCTATATCTGAGCTCACATGTGCCTTTTGCTGTAAGGTTATTTTATTCGTACCGGGATCCAAGATGGATCCAAGATGTGGGATCGCAACCTGCCATGACCGAGCCACCCTCTCCACATTCAAGGTGAGAATTCAAAATTTATTGAATTCAAAATTTATTTGATTACTAAAATAATGGTTGCTTGTGCTGTGAATGGTAGATTGAAGTAGATATTAACAAGATGTATGTCATTTTCAAGTTTACCATGGTTTTATTTGTACTCAGTTTTAAGCAAAATATATATTCATGGACAGATCCGCGTGACTTAGATGAAGCAGCATTGGCAGCAGTTCACCACTGGCTTGTATGTCAAACAACAATGAGATTTGAGACGAAATATTGAGCCACTACAGGTCTGTTCTATAAAAGCTTGCATAGTTCAAAGTAGTCCAAAAACTTGGATGATGCTTCTGAATTTTGTCTTCAAAAGATGCAGGGCAACAACCAACCGAAATGAAAGATTATATAGTCAGCCTATATGCTAAAGACCCCCAGAGAGAAGAAAAGTGAAATGAAAATGATAATAAAAAGAAGGCAGGGTTTTAGGTCACGCTGTGTCTTTCAAGTGCACCAAATGTCATCTACCTGATTATAAAATTATGTATTATGTGGTTGCCTTCGCATGTGTCTCCAGGGAGAGAGTCCGCAGCTGCTACTGATGGTAATAGACTCAAAGCTCTGTACATCCTACAGTACAATGTTCGAAAAAAGTACACACATCTGTATGGTTCCCATGATACTCTTTACCATCCGTTCAAAATCTCATTCTCATATTCTCTCGCACTGAATGCAAGACCATCCTTCCATCAGAACTGGAAAACAGACCAAATCACAGCACCCTGTAACTTTGTGCTACATTCTCCCCCGTTGCATTGCCATCATCATCGCCATCATATCATCGCACCATCACATCATAGATATTCGAAATTTATAAATTCGAGCACAAAGGAGATCTCCCACAAATATTATACTTATGAATGAAATGATGGCAAGAATTGAGTCCGGAGTCACATACACCAAAGACATCCAAGAAATATGCCACCTCAAGGCATTCATGCCATCGCCCACAGTTGCAAAATCCCCGCCAACGCCTGTGAGAAGGCATTGTATAATACTCCATGGCCTGCAACACAGCATGAAACATTAACCTAAAAGACTCAGTAACAGAGACCATGTATGAGAACATGACAACTAGTTTCTGGAAAATATGCACAAAAGTATAAATGGCAACAATTAAAAATGATGCTTCAGGAATTGCTCAACTAACCTATATTTGCATAATATCCCAGAAAATTCAAATTTGATATCACAAAATGAGACCTAGGGCTCTAGGAACCTCAAAAGCATCTACAAACACATTCTCCACTAATATGAAGGGCTATATGAAATGGAAACATTTCAGATTTCAATGAATTGCCATAGCTCTTGCTATTTAAACATGGATGAAACGATGCTTTCAGGATGAGAATAGGCAGGCCCCTAAGAAAAAAAACTCTATTATATGTAGCGCATGCAAAAAAAAGACACCCTCTAATCTAGGTATCTTAGTGCGAGAAATAGAGCATGTGCCATGAACTTTAAGAACCTTCAAAAACTTAATTTCAGTCTCAAGTCCTTACGCAAAAAGCAAACCTCATATTCATATACTTCAATCTTGGTTCATTTCCATATATTTCGAGTTTAGCAATCGAGTAAATATCGGCATTGAGTACTTCAAAGCTCAAACGCAGCTGGAATCCTTTTAATTATTTTATCTTCAAAGTTCAAACTGAACCTCCTACCGATTCTAAACACACTTAGATGAAAGGCTCAACAATTGCACCTTCCATGCAAACATATTCATGGTTCCATCACCCATAATAAAGAGCAACAGATACAGTCATAATACTAAAACCTGGGCCACATAGCATATCATTCAGATAAAATAAGCCATTTACTCATAATTTCTACACGTCATGTTAACTCCAGAAACAGAACCAACAGAAACAGATCATCTCAACACGTAGAATAAAGAAAATTACTAATCAGCAAAATGATGAATCAGCACTATGGTGAACTGAGAACTAGAGACAAATATTTCTACGTAAATGCTGATAACAGGCAAAGAGATCCTACACCCGGAGGGGTCCACTTATTTGGGCATAAGATTGGACCACTGCAGGGATCCATGTGTACGGTCTCTTCTCCCACCAACACAGAAAGAAGCAGAGTGAACTATCATGCATAGAAAAGCAAAAATTTAGACCTTTCACATACCAAATCTTACTTTTATGTCCTAGGTGATTGCCCTGCATCTGATCCATCTGCAGATGAACTGTCACTGTCTGAATCTGCAAGTGACAAAAAAGGGAATGTCAAATATAAATACAAACACCATCAAACATAGAAACAGACAAATGACGTAACCAAATACATAAAAGGTCATAACTAATGCAAAACATTCCATTATGAAGAGTGGCTAAGAATTGAGGTTTCAGCTTTCCAGTGCAGAGAAAGAACAATACATTAAAATAGGACGAAAAGAAACACGCACCTGTTGATGATGATCCAGAATCACTGCTTGAACTGCTTGAGCTACTGGATCTACTTTGGTCATAACCCGGTTTCTCACCATCACCACATGCAATACTCTTCTCTAAAGATTTGGAAAAGAAAGAAGCCATGTGTCAGTTACAATTAATTATAATAGATTGTTGGTAGTGTACAATAAAAACAAATTCAGAGAGTAAATTAATACCTGCTGCACTCCGGACTTGAGTTTCTACTGCTGTAGGAGTTGAATTCTGCAATACAGAGAAAATATAATTAAATGTATGCTGCTTAAGAAATGATACAAGAAATGCACTTAATTGGATATATCTGCTGTAGGAGTTGCTCTTACTGTTAAATCAGTATTCTGATTAGCTGCCATTCTTGCTTGAAGAGCGAGTTCAGCTTTTCTCTTGTTCTTGCTCAAACTCTTTTTGTAATTGGTTACAAACCTATCAAGCTCCCACAGCGTTTCAGGATCTACACGGTCAATGTCCACCTCAATCTCATCATCATTTTGAGAGAGTGCAGTGTTCCTCTTTTTAATGATTTGAACAATTGCATCAAGCTTTTCTGGAGGTAAGCCTTGAAGGTGGTTGCTGAGTCTTTGCTTCTCGTCATATGTCATATCTCTTTTGTCTGGATCCTTTGCTTTGGGCTTCCTTGGAACTGGAGTCCGGCCAAAATGAGGCCGATGGAGTTTAGGATCTAAAGCCATTGTTGTTGTTGGCTCAGGCCTATCAAAATTCCTCATCTGAGGTGCAGCAGGGGCATACAAAGGAACAGAAGCTGCAGCAGGAGCTGACATGGAGGTGGGACCTTGCAATGAAGCAGGGAGAAAACCAGTATTGGGAGGAACACCAATTACAGCAGATGTAAAATGAGGCTGAGACGCAACCTTTCTGGACGTGGGAGTGGGCAAGCCACCATCTTGATACATTTGATATTTTATATTGCGAGCATATTCTGACTCTATAATTGCCCATCTCTCTTCAAAGATTTGTAACATTTCCACGGCCATGACATGGACATCCTGTCCTTTTGGATTATATGTCATTGCATTGTAAAAAACAAGTCTGACATCCTCTGCAAACTCCTTCGGAGATTTGTACCAATTTTGTGACAATCGAGTCTTAATTGTACCTAAATCCATAGGATGCTTGATGATGTCATGATAATCAAACAATCCTAAGGCCTTGGCATCCACTGGCTCGTTAAAAACCCATGCATACTTGTGCTTCATGAGCCTCTGCAGTAGGCTAATACAGCCTTTAAAAGCCTGGTTCCTATTCTTATCAAATCCAAATCCAAATGGTGGTGCTGCTTCCCCATTATGTTTCCTCCCATTACTTGTCTTCAATCTCTTGTTGCTCTCCGAAGGCAATCTGTCCTTCCCCAAAAGGAATTCTGAATTTCTGTAATATTGATTTGCCTTTGGTGTACGTTTCTCCTTCTCAAAAAAATCGCTGCTCATGTGATTGTTTTCCATAACTGCAACACTGAGCTGCCTACTATATGGCCTAGGTTCCATACTCCGCGGCACACCCACATCAGAATTAACTCTCGCTAAGCTTATGGGCCCTCTTTCCTTATGCCCTATATTATTCCCCTCTGAATTTATTTTCAACAAATACCTCCGGTCAACATTGTTGTTTATGATATGCTGAGGTTGAGGGTTACTGCACCCAGCCATATCAACTGCCTCAGGACCCATATAATTGGCACTATTAGTGTGATTATTGTTGCTAACCTGAATAGAATGCGAATCAAGTTGTAGCGCCTTCGAATCAAGTTCCATAAATAGGCTCTTAACTCGATCAAGTTCATTCTCTAGCTGGATCTTAAAATTCCTAATATCATCTTTTGGGGTGGCCTTATATAAATTAAACCTAATCCTATCATCAAACCTGGATATCACCAAAGGCTTCACAACTCCATTGACATTTACAGAAGCATTACCTTCAGGAACTTGAGGTGAACCTCGCATGTCGTCTCCATCATTTTCTGCCACATCACCATTGGGCAGTTTCGATGCACCCTCTTCTCCGCCAGTTGGTATATCCAATTCACGCCTTACTGGAGATTTCTCTATCAAACTTTCAACCTTATCCCCACTATCCAGAAGCATCTCATCACCACTTTGATGGGGCAAGGGGCTTTGCAAATTCTGGCAATCATTACTTTTAGGCAATGGTGAACTTCGCAAATCCCCCGCCATATCACCGTTCGGCAATGAATTGTCAAGATTCTGCTCATCTTCTTGCAATTGATGATGAGTAACGTCTTGGGAAAGACTCTGCTCTTGATGTAGCACAGCTTTATCAGAAATACCATCCTTTGTCACCAATTCAGCTTTCGGACATTCCTGCACAGAATGCTCCCCTTCAATTCCTTCAGAAGCAACCGTCTCCAACACACTGCCATTTGTGGTGGGAACAGGGGACGCCACATCACAGTGGTTGGCATCCTCAGAGGCTGAAGCAATGGAACCATCAACGGCAGCAACGGCAACAGTGACGAAGGAATCCTCTTTACGCACGGAACTGGTCGTGGGGGCGGGGGAGGAGGAAGGGTTCTCGGGGACGAAAGTATCCCCGTTGCTTACATGCGACGGTGCAGTAACAGAAGCGGAGGAAGGGTTCTCAACGACGGAGACAGTGGCGGCGGTTGGACCGCTGCCGTTGCAGGCTTTCTGCGCTTTCTTACGGATCCTTCGCGTATAAACTTTCCTATCTTCCGGCCATCGATATCTCCTTTCCGAATTCAAATCCTCGTTAGAACCCCCTAATGACCCCGAAGCCATACATGTAATCACCAACCACCTCTCAAGAACCCTAAGACCTAATTCGAAAAATCTAGGGTTTCAAAAACCCTATTATTGAAAACCAAAATTCCAATCCAATAATACCAGGAACCACGGAACAACCACAATCGATAACCGAAACAAAACCCCTATCCAAAACAATCGAAAATTCCCTATACTTTCCCAAACATATATATATTTATCTATCCATAACACCCAGATTCAACAAGAAAAAAAGAACAAGAAAATTCAGAAAACCCAATAGACGAACCAGAAAGGTCGAGATCTGAATACGAAATAAATGAATTCCAAAGAATTACAGCCAAAAAAAAAAAAAAAACAGCGAATTGATACCTAAAAGACGAAAAAATTAAATTAGGAATTCTAGGGTTTGACGGCAGGGAAATGATAGGAGGAGGAGGAGAAGGTGCGTTTTGCTCGACTGTTTTGTCGATCCGAACTCTACTCACTCTGCTTTCTCTCTCTAGAAATTAACTTGAATTTTGATTTTTCTCTGTTTTCTCTCTCTAAATCCCGTGCCCCCCCCCCCCCCCCCCCCATTTTTAATCCCACGCGCTCCACGCTATCGATCCAAAGGCGGTGGACTGTTGCCACGTCACTCGCGAGTGCCTCCGCGTTGTCTAATGATGACGAGGCAACTTGGCATCTTTCTATGGGTTCGTGTCTTCACGCGCTCGTTCTGCCGAGTGGATTTCGCTGCCACCTCTGATTTTTTCCTTGCTACTGTTGACCCGTTTTGTTGGATTTTTTTTACCCTTTCTGATTTCCTTAATTCCTTCCCACGCTATTTTTATTTATTTAATTTGTTTTTTAAGAAAAATTGTCAATTTCAGTGTCCAGTTTGATAGTACTATAACATACGCAGAATTTAAGGGTGTTTCGAGTCGGATAATTGGTAAGAGAATTTAAATATCCGATACCGATCCAACTATAGTCGGGTATAGGGGTTGGGGATTTACTACAGTGGTAAGTCGTTCGAATCCACTTGACTATTCCTTATCTTTGTTTTCTTTATAATTTGTGTGGTATGGACTCCTATCATTTATTTTTCAGAATGGCTCGTCCAAAAACAACGACCGGTCTATTTTCTTTTCTTTTTGTCAAAAAATTCATTTCTTTATTTTCCAATAGAAGTATATAAGTTTAATTTAAATATGTTTTTTTTTTAATATCAGAGTATTCTAATGCCTCATTGGTTCAAAATTAATTCTGGAGAATTGGGTAGGCATTGATGTACATACAAATGTTCTAACCCGATAGCTTTGCTTAATTTATAAAGCATTGATTGTGTAAAATTAGACCAAGAATGATTCACACTGATAGATAAAATGAAGAGTAAAATTAAGAGGTTGTTTGCTAGACTGTTAATTGAATAAATAATTAATTTATCTCTAAATCGTTCTATTAAAAATTTAACAAACAATCCGTAAGATTATAAAAGCTTTTCTCAAGAAATAAATAAATAAATAAAAGTATATAGATAGAGTGTAGATATTTGAGCTCAAGTCCACGAGCTAAATCAAGTTGAGTTATTGGGCCAGTAGAGAGGCCCATATAATAAAATGGCAACCAGCCCAATATAGGCTCCAGGCCCATATTGCGAGTCATGAAACTTTGGTGGCATGGGAGCCAAGTCAACAGCGTTGACCATCCCGGAGGGACCCTGCTCAAAACAGCGTGCCAAAAGATTCCTGACTGCTATTGCCAAAATATTATCTGAGGAATCAGATAAATGGGAGCAGTCCAAATGCCGAGCAGAACAGATCAAAGGAAGCACAGTCATCCAGTGGGAACAGACAGAAGAATACCGGACAGAACCGGGACCCATCACTCTGGGTCCCGCTTCTACAGACTGAAAACAGAAAGCAGAATGACCTCCGGATGCAAAAACAGAACAAACCAGCATGAAGAGGTCAAAACAGAGGGTTCCGCCGTCACCGTCGCCGCCGCCGCCACCGCCGTCGCCGTCGCCGGGAACCCCGCCGGAGCTCCGGCGAGGTTGCCGGAACCTGGCCGGAACTTGGTCGGAAAAGTCGTCGGTCAACGCCGGTCAACGGAAGTCAACGCCGGAGTCGTGATGATGGACCCCAGTCAATTCAGTCTCGGAGCTTCGTGTCGCTTTCCAGTGTGGCGCGGAACCTCGCTTAGCGCCACGGACCACCTTTCGCGACAGGGAGCCCTCCAGTCCTTAGCTGAAGAAACTCGCGACTCGTGTCGCTAGCCACCCAGTCGCGAGGCCAGGGATCGCACCACGAGCCCAGTCCCGCGACTGGCCTTAGCTGCTGTGTCACTCTCCTTCGTGTCGCGAACCCCCCCAGTCGCGAGGCCGAGCTTCGCGCCACAGTTTGGGTTCCGCGACTGGACCATCCAGATGCTGCCACGTCTCCCGTTTCCTTCTGTGTCATCAAACTGCGCCGTGTCGAGGGACTCCGCGCCATGTCGCGAGACTAGCGACAGCGTGTCCGTCTCGCGACCAGACTATCTTTTCTTTTCCATTTTGTTTAAAACTCGTGTAGGGTTGTTTATTTCATTTTCTTTGCTTGTTGAATGGTTCCCCTATATATATGGGAACCCTAACACTCTTGTATTCACTTTTGATATTGAATGAAATTACACTCTTCTTTCAAAAGTCATTACCGAGAGCATTTTCTCTCAAATTCATGGATTTGATTCAACTTGGCTTCGGCTATCAATCGAGTCTTGAGACGCCTCGATCGATTATCACTTTGAAGGATTGAAAGGAGGAAGGGGGTCACCATATTGGAGGGGTTGGTTGTCTTCAAGCTTCAATCTATTCTCAGTGAAGTCTCATCTATCTTTCATTCTTGTTATTTCCATTAATAGCCTATAGTATTCAATCGATCCGTGGCATATTTAATTTGGTATCAGAGCTTTTGTTGAATCTATAGGTTTAGAAAATCCAAAAATATTTTGTTCTTCATTTTTCTCATTTTCGGAGTTACTGTTCCATTGGGATCCGTGCCTTAAATCTTGGAATTTTTGAAATCTCATTGAAGATTTGGATTCCTTGTGTTATGGGCATGAATCTACATATGTGGATCATCAAATTTGGCCAAGGGAATCATTTTCTATGAATTTTTTAAGATCTTGGTCATATTTTTCCCTAATCCCTTGTTCTTCATATTGTTCTTATTTTGTTCATCCATTTCACACACCACCACTCCCCATTTGGAACCACGTTCCATTTTGCAAATACCATCATCCTTTTCCTAGGGGTTATAATGCCCAAATTTTTCCAAATCTCCATCCTCCTCCAAAAATCCATTTGAAGATTCATGAGTGTTCTTCATGTTCTTCATCCAAAACTCAAAAAGTTCATACACTTTGGTCTTTGATCTTCAAGTTTTCTTGTTTTTGTGTTTGTTTTAGTCTATTGAGTCTCATTGTGTGGATATTGCACTTGTCCCATTGCTTTGTGATTAAGGTTTGCAAGATTGACACACTAGTGCTTCCATTTGCATCGGTTTTTGACAATCTGAACATTTTAGTTGAAGGAGATCTTGATCAATCCGACCTGCTATAATTTGGGGAGCCTCTTCTACCATTTTTGGGTGTTAGCTTTCATTTGGAAGTGGTTTGGAGGCAATCCGAGATCATTTGGGGGTTGAAAACGCAAAAACAAAATTACTGCCTGTGTGTGTCCGCGAGAGCCCTTACTTTGAGTGTTCATTTGAATTTGAAGATCTTCATCAAAATTGATGAATCTTATATGAACAGAAAGATCTTCAAGTTAGCTTCAAGAGGGTTTTTGAATCAATCCGTTTGGATAAGAATTGAGGGTGTTATGGTCATTTTAGTGAAAGGTGCCAAAAACTGAACAAGGACAAAAGGACGAGCGCGTGTAGGCGCGTGTGTGGTCCAAAAAGAGTGATTCTTGCGCCAAAAGTTTCCCAAGTCGAAAAGCTATCTTACCATACTGTCGCGAAACCATCATTTGGCGACACAAATCAGGTCATTTTTGCACCCTGCGTCGCAAGACCAAAGCTGTCCGAATCCAAAAGTTGCAAAAGTGGGCTTTTCTTTGATTTGGGCCAGTACCACCATCATACTTCATCCATACATATCAAAACCCATATCCAAACATTCTATACCTTATACCTTTGAGTATTTACAATAAAGTGGATATTGGACTGACACATTTGTGAAACCTAGCCCTTGAAGCCACTTGAGCAATTTTTGCAATAAAGTGGATATTGGACTGGCACATTTGTGAAACCTAGCCCTTGAAGCCATTTGAGTAAATCAAGGTGTTTTCTTGAGTGATTTTTCCTTTTGTGAGTTCTCTCTTCATACTTTTGCGCGGGACATTTTCTCCTTTTTCAATCAAGAATCGAATTTGGCTAAAAAGTGAAGATTGAATTAAATTGGTTGCAGATTGCACTACTCGGTTTTGCAAACCCGCATCATTTTGCATTGAATTTGCATATCATACACAAATCCGTGCCTTTTTCTTTTATTGAGTCAAGCACAGTATTCTGTTCGTGATGTGAGTGTCTGTCTGTCAGTTCTAATTCTCTTTCCGACAGGTGAAACTATTGAGGAGATCTCTGATTCTTGTGCTTGAGCCAAGGTGGATTGAAGAAGTGATTGAGTGAACTGAGTGATATACTATAGAGAGATCAGTCTACAAATTCCTGTATTTTATTTCTGATCCTTTGTACATATATTTTCTAGTGTCTATCATGGCAGGTACCAACATGGACGATCTGACCAAGCAAATACAGGCCCTAACCACCATGGTAGCAGGGATGTCCACTGGAATGAAGAGACTGGACGAGATGGCCACAAGCATTAATACCCTATCTACCACCACCACTCAGCTAAATACACGGTTAAATGACATGGATGACAGGATGGAAGGACGTTTCACTGCATTAAGTAACGACATCCATACTGTGGATGAGCGGATAGAGGAGACAAGATCGCGAAGATCTAATTTAGGGAGTATAATTGGCGAAATTGGTCCTCATCAAGGAATGTTGATTGCTGAACGGGAAATGGAGGAGATCGCTCAGCAGCAACAACAGGCACAGGTGCCAGGAAAACCTCCACCACCGGTTAATCAACCAGCTGCACCTGCACCCGCGGTACTTCCTCCGAATGTACTTCCTCCGAACGCACCTCCTCCGGCTGCAGTTCCACCAAATATTCCTGCTCCAGTTCCAGCTGGTCATCTGAGAGCAGCAGTCCGCAATGTTCCACGTGCTGACAGAGGAAGAAGGTATCATGATTATGACCCCGAACATGGTCGAAGGATTCCACGATACAACGGACAAGATTATCAGGATCCGGACGGACCAGACCTGCGAGGCCTGAAATTACAGATTCCTTCCTTCAAAGGAATAGGTGGACCTGATGAGTTCCTTGACTGGAGAGATGCGATTGAGCTGTGTTTTCAATTGCACAACCATTCTGACATAATCAAAATCAGATTGGCTGTGAGTGAATTCCGTGAGTATGCGCTCACTTGGTGGATCAATCATAATCGCATCCGAGCCAGACGGCAGCAACCCGATCTTGAAACATGGGAAGAGTTTATGATAGAAATGGATCGTCGTTTTGTACCCAATAACTACAGGATGGACTTGTATATGAAGCTGCAGGACTGTGTCCAAGGAAACAAGACTGTAGACGAATACTACAAGGAACTAGAGTACATCATGATGAGATCAGTGGTACGAGAGGACGAAGGGCTTTTTATCACCCGTTTCATCAAAGGGTTGAGGTCGGATGTCCAGAAGGAGATCAAGCTCAGACATTATGAGGACTTGCAGGAGTGCATCCATCTTGCTACTGCCTTGGATATTCAAATGAAGCAAGAGCGAGGCCACCAGCACTCCAGTTCCCATTCTCATCCGCCAAGACAGTGGAGTTCAAAGCCTGAAGCTGATAAGCATAAATCCTATCCAAAGGATGACAAAGGGAACAAGCCCCGAGGCTTCGAATTAGGCAAAGATTTCCGAACTGATAGGAGAGATGATCGCAGGCCTCGACAGCCCAACCGATATCGACCCAAAAGGGGAGATAAAGAAATTATTTGTTATAAATGCCGCCAACCTGGCCATATTTCTCCTAATTGCCCTAATGTACGCAGAGCTAATGTAGTTACTACTGAAACAGGTGACTACCGAATTGTGGGCTTTGAAGAGGATGAGGCCGAGGATGAAGACGAAGAAAGAGAAACCGACAAGTATGGGTATGGCAGTGACGAATCCGCATATGAGTGCATCAATCAAGATGAAGTCCGTCTACCCAACTTGGTCGCCATGAGAGTGTTGAATACTGAGAAGCAGATTGACAACCCCGACAAAGAGCTTGCCCAAAGAGAGAATTTATTTCATTGTTATGGGGAGATTTGTGGAAATCTGACTTCTATTATTGTTGATAATGGTAGTTGTACCAATGTAATAAGTCTATATGCTGTGAGAAAGATGAAACTACCTACCGAAAACCACACTCGTCCATACTAACTCCATTGGATGAACGATAGTGGGAGTACGAAGGTAACCATGAGAGCTAAAGTACCATTAAAAATAGGGACTTATTATTATGAGAATGTAGAATGTGACGTTGTACCTATGACCGCTTGTCACCTACTCCTTGGTCGCCCTTGGATGTTTGACAAATCAGTCATGTACAACGGGCGCAAAAACTCTTTATGTTTTCTACACAGGGACAAAAGAATAGCTGTCAAGCCATTATCTATGGCTACAGTTCATGCCAACCAGAAGACCCTGTTAGAAAATATTAAGAAGGAAGAAGCTGAATTTCAGCAAAAGCGGAAGGGTAAGGCTAAAGTGGATCAACAAGCACCTCGATCTAATAATGCTATTGCTTTTGCAGATCAATGCTTGCTGTCCACCAGGACTGAATTTCAGGAGGCTATACAAGAACCTGAATTTTCAGGTTACTGTCTCTTAGCCTTTGTTAAGCCAATTGTCTGTGTTAATGAAACAATCTCTGCTGCACCTGATGTGCCTAATGAATTTCGCAGGATGCTGGATCGCAACAGGGACGTGTTTCCAGATGAAGTACCCGTGGGACTACCCCCAATTCGAGGGATCGAACATTGCATTAACTTTGTTCCCGGGGCCTCCATTCCGAATAGGCCAGCATACCGAATGAACCCCGAAGAGACTAAAGAGATTCAGAAACAAGTCCAAGAGCTTTTGGACAAAGGTTGGGTTCGGGAGAGCCTGTCTCCCTGTGCTGTGCCTGTGCTTCTTGTGCCGAAGAAGAATGGGACTTGGAGGATGTGCGTGGACTGCCGAGCCGTGAATGCGATCACGATCAAGTACCACCATCCCATACCAAGGCTCGATGATATGTTGGACGAACTAGGTGGAGCGAGCATCTTTTCAAAGATCGATCTTCGAAGTGGCTACCACCAGATCAGAATGCAGCCCGGTGATGAGTGGAAGACAGCCTTCAAGACCAAGTTCGGGTTGTACGAATGGCTGGTGATGCCATTCGGACTGACAAACGCGCCATCTACGTTCATGAGACTGATGAATGAGACATTGAGGATTTACATTGGAAAATTCGTTGTTGTATATTTTGATGATATACTTATTTACAACAACTGTATATCTGATCATGTCTCTCATGTGGAACAGGTATTAAGGAAGCTGCGGGAAGCCCAACTATATGCCAACATGGAAAAATGCACCTTCTGCGTTCCAGAGGTGATATTTCTGGGTTTTATCGTCAGCAGTGAAGGTCTTAAAGTGGATGAATCCAAGATAACCGCCATAACTGAATGGAAGCCACCTACCTCAGTCCATGAAGTAAGGAGTTTCCTTGGGTTATGTGGGTTTTTCAGACGGTTCGTCCCACAGTTCAGTATTATTGCTGCACCCCTGACTGCACTTCTCAAGAAGAGTACTCCATACAAATGGGGAATGGCAGAACAGAAAGCCTTTGAGGAGTTGAAAGAGAAACTGACTCATGCTCCAGTCCTTGCACTGCCTAACTTTGACTATCCATTTGAGATCGAATGCGATGCATCAGGAACAGGATATGGAGCCGTGCTGATCCAAGAAGGCCGTCCAGTGGCCTATCACAGCGAGAAATTTTCGGGAGCTCAACTAAATTATTCTACTTATGATAAGGAGCTGTACGCTGTGATACGGGCGCTGAAGACATGGCAGCATTATTTGAGGAGCAGAGAGTTCATAATCCATACGGACCATGATACCTTGAAGCATATCAGATCGCAGGATCAGTTGAGCAGAAGACATGCAAGGTGGAGTGGGTTTCTAGAGACATTTTCGTATGTGATCAAATATAAGAAGGGAAAAGAGAATATAGTAGCAGATGCTCTTTCGAGAAGAATGACACTGACATCATACGCTACTACGCATCTGATTGGATTTGAACATATCCGTGAGCTCTATAGTACAGATGCAGATTTCAAGGAAATCTGGGAGAAGACGGAGAAGCATGCCTTCAAGGAATACTCTCGTCTGGAGGGTTTCCTTTATTTTGGGAATCGACTATGCATACCGTAGGGGTCGATCAGAGAACTGCTTGTTAAAGAAGCACACAGTGGAGATATGATGGGACATTTCGGGAGAAATGTCACTGTGTCCATACTATCTGATCGGTTCTTCTGGCCCGGATTACCGAAGCAAGTGGAGGACTTCATTGCAAAATGCATCATTTGCCTGAAGGCAAAATCTACTGTGAAGCCCCATGGATTATACAAGGCATTGCCCATCCCAGACGGCCCTTGGGTAGATTTGTCAATGGACTTCGTTTTGGGGTTACCCAGAACTGCACGAGCAAAGGATTCCATCTTTGTGGTCGTTGACATATTTTCCAAAATGGCCCATTTCATCCCATGTGCCAAAACAAATGATGCCTCCCATGTGGCCAAGATATTCTTCAAGGAGGTTGTGCGCCTGCACGGGATTCCAAAGACCATCGTGTCAGACCGGGATGCCAAATTCGTGAGCTACTTTTGGAAGTCACTGTGGTCTGAAATAGGTACAAAACTTCTTTTCTCTACAGCATATCACCCACAAACAGATGGCCAGACCGAATCTGTCAATCGGGTCCTTGGCAATCTGTTGAGGATAATCACATTTTCCAATTCTAAAAGTTGGGATGAATGCCTTCCATATATTGAGTTTTTCTATAACAGACATGTACACAGTGACACACACATGTCACCACTTGAAATAGTTTATGGCTTTAACCCACTGACACCATTGGATCTGTTGCCACTTCCTCCGAGTGAGCATAAAAATACAGTTGGCAGGGACAGGGCGAGAGCGATTAAGGATTTGCACAAGGACGTGCAGAAAAGTCTGGAGAAAGCCGCTGAGACATATGCGAAGTACAACAATAGCGGCAGAAAGAAGCTCATACTCCACCCCGGGGATTGGGTTTGGGTGCACATGCGCAAGGAGCGATTTCCCATGAAACGACGCACCAAACTTTCTCCTCGAGGAGACGGACCATTTAAAGTTCTAGATAGAATTAATGATAATGCTTATAGACTAGAACTGCCCGAGGAGTACGGACCGAATCCCACTTTTAATGTTGCAGATTTGCAGCTGTACGAGAGGGACGACGAGGATGCTGATCGGTTGATGGCTCAACCTTCCGAAGGGGGAGGGGATGGCATGGGAGCCAAGTCAACAGCGTTGACCATCCCGGAGGGACCTTGCTCAAAACAGCGTGCCAAAAGATTCCTTACTGCTATTGCCAAAATATTATCTGAGGAATCAGATAAATGGGAGCAGTCCAAATGCCGAGCAGAACAGATCAAAGGAAGCACAGTCATCCAATAGGAACAGACAAAAGAATACCGGACAGAACCGGGACCCATCACTCTGGGTCCCGCACCTTCAGACTGAAAACAGAAAGCAGAATGACCTCCGGATGCAAAAACCGAACAAACCAGCATGAAGAGGTCAAAACAGAGGGTTCCGCCGTCACCGTCGCCGCCGCCGCCACCGCCGTCGCCGTCGCCGGGAACCCCGCCGGAGCTCCGGCGAGGTTGCCGGAACCTGGTCGGAAAAGTCGCCGGCCAACGCCGGTCAACGGAAGTCAACGCCGGAGTCGTGATGATGGACCCCAGTGAAACTTTTGACAAATTTCATTAACACGAGTATTTTTCTAAAATAACAAGTTTGAATTTATAAAATGAAGGAGTTATGATTTATGGAATGGGTTTAGGGATATATTAAGAGTGTCACTCTTTATTACTCAGGTGGGGTGCTTTAATTTCAAATGGCGTTACAGTCCTCTCATGTCATGAAACTTTTGACTAGTCTCATGGTGCAACCGGGATAGATTGACCTTCAGCCTGTCACACTGAGGGTCCCCGGCATATGTGCCATGATACTTCTCATGATTTCTTGTCATGAGATTCCCTGCCATGAAACTTTCGGCAGATTCCCACTACATGAGTATTTTTCGAAAAAATCACGTTTTTATTTACTCGTGTTAAGAAACTGTGCCCCGAAAGCGCACGGAGTTAAAAATTGCAGTATTTATAGTAAGTACCGGATCGTTCACTGGAGGATGTGCGATGGAAGCAGGGCCCACGCCGTTTACTAAGATTTTCCACTCGGTTACTCGATTCAAGTTTGTGTTTTGACTACCAACTACTTGACAGAATTTAAACTAAGCAATGAAAGCAATTAAAATAAAGCAGATAAAATTATTCTAGAAAGCGAATTAAATTTAATCTAAGAAAGCAATAAAATTATTCTACGAAAGCGGTTAAAATTATCTAAGAAAGCAGATTTAAAATGAGACAGAAGAGACAGGAAGAAAAGAATAAAGATTGGACACGATTCAGATGAAACACAGTTAAACTTCCATTTTGTTACGCAGATCTTTGTTTGGGATAATCCATCAGTTAGCTAACTCTCATGCTCTCTACACCGTGTTCCCTTTAACAGACAGGTACTTACAGTAAGAGTTTACATGCTCTTAAGATAACAAAATCTAAGATACCACAGATATACAACTGCCCCCGCGCAGAGGTATGTCATTTATCTGTGGTGGACAAGCAACACCCGACAAATCATTTATTGAGATGCCAAGTACTGTTATCTTTCCCCCATGTCACACCCAAAGATTCTAATGAAGCCCTGAACTATCCCTTAACTATCAGTCCTAGTAGCAGTTACACAACTCTCAATACAACCGAGTGACCTCTAACGAAAGCATTTAAAAGAAAGCGATAAAGAAAGCATTTAAAATCCTATCACTCGGAGGTTTTTGAAAGTTTGACCCTGGTAGTAAAAGAAAGCCCCCAGTCAGAATGACCGGATGTGGATCAAGAATTCCCTAATCTCGGTGAACCACTCGCAGTGTTCACTTCCCGTCGGGTGGTTATGAGATACAAACTAATGAAACGAACTAATAAATTAGTTCGTTCCGGATGCACTCACTCAGGACTCGAAAATAGGCTTTGGCAGAAGAGGATAGCAGTTGAAAGAATACTCAACCCTACCTTAGAAAATAACCAAGGCCCGAATGTTGTTCCTCTAGTATTATCTGTCACACCTTATCGGGATCCAAGTGGAATCTGACCCAGTGCAATATTTAATACAAGATTTCCAACAAACAGCAATTTTGGAAAATAATAAATCTGAAAATCATTCCCTATCAGGTACTAGACTCTCAATTAAAACACAGATCCTTTCAGTCTAGGTGAGACCTAATCGCTGACTCTGCTTCTAATTTCCCAAAATCAACCCCCAGTCGGATATGAATTAGTCATAACTGTCAAATTTATCCCTTACTCAGATCCGGATTTATAAATGGATTTTTATTGGAAATTTATTATGAGACATCTGATTAAAATCAAGACTCCTGTGTCCAAGGGAAGGATCCCAAAATAATATTGACCACAATATCTACATAATAATATCATGCATAAATTTATAAAGAAGTGTAAAATTAAATAACCCAAAATATAAGGCGGGTTTAGACAGAAGTGAGACACAGAGATGAAATAGCCGGAGATGAGAAGAATTTATTTGGCTAAAAAGATGGCAAAACGATTGGGTGGACTGCAAACATCTGCTATCCAATTTCCCTCTCATTTGGGTGGAATGATTTTTAGATAGCGGGATAGCCTTATATGTCAGTTGCCACTGTCACTTAGACCTCCACTATCCGTGAAATTTGAGGTAAAAACCCACATGTTCTTTTACTGCAGAAATTATTAGATGACATTGGCAAATATCACCTAACATTACTGCAGCTCGGAATTCAGGTTTGAAATTAAGATAAAGAAAGAGAAACTGTATCCGGATAGGAGTCAGCTGAGCAGCTATTATAATCCCGGATGGACGAACCGCCAAGGCTTCCACCGACCACTATCCGGACCATGCAAAATAACATCTAGTAATTAATATACAGACCACGAGCTAGTTTATCCGTGTGGGAATACCCGCCAACATTAGTCTGCTATATCTCTTACTAGCTGTTTCACACAACACGGGTAAAGACAAAATAAATAAAAGAAAAATATTTTTGGGTCATCTTGCATGAGAGACATTGGTTTCTCATGCAAGGTATGGAAATGATTCCATAATTACTCTTCATGTCTAAATAATCACTCATTCCATAATTAATTACAGTCCGGATTATATACTTAGATCATTAGAGTTTAATCTTTTGTAGAAGAATCTTTTAATGGGAAATTGAACAAAGTTCTTTATATCAAATTAATCATGGGTTGAGATCATTGGATTTCAACCTCAAAATATTAATATAAAGGTTCAATCAATTAATGGGGTGAGATGAAGAATAAAAAATTGGCAAAAAAGGGTGCCTGCTTGTCGCGAAGCAGAATTTGTGTCGCGGACCATGGGTCCGCGACAAGGGTTTCGCGACAGAGAGGTGGGAAATAAGAGAAATTAATATTTTTGAAAATTAGGGTTTGTTTTGTCGCTAAGCAAAAATTTTGTCGCGGAACATGGTTCCGCGACAAGGAGGTATAGCGACAAAGGGTTGAAAATTGGTAAGGACATAATTCCTGGTCGCGGAACAAGGATTTTGTCGCGGTCCGTGGTTCCGCGACAAAGGTTCCGCGACAGAGTCCTCCCAGAATAAAATTACACGTATTTGGGTCCTTGGTCTCTACTCAAGATTTTGTCGCGGAACATGGTTCCGCGACAAGAGTTGTTTCGCGACCAAGGGTTTCAAAATAATGGCAAGGCATAATTTTCTGTCTCGGAATAAGATTTTGTCGCGGAACGTGGTTCCGCGACAAGGGTGCTCCGCGACAAAAGCCATGCAGACAAAATGCAAGAATTTAGTCCTCTGTCGCTAAACAGGGGTTATGTCGCGGACCGTGGGTCCGCGACAAAGTGTATTGCGACAAAGGGTTTTAAAAGTTTAAATAAAAATTTCGGCAGCATAACGCCTAATATTGCATTACATGGGTTTGCGTCCTAATCCGTGGGATTAAGACGGGAATGATGCAACACAAAAATATATACATAGATATATAAATATAAATAATCTATCTAAAACATAAAAAAATATTGGTCAAATGACCAAAAATCAAATCAAAACAGGAAACCAGACATAAAAACAAGACCACAACAGATTTTTGAAACCATTTTCTTGCATTATTTACCATAAACTAAAACATGTCCAAAAACACCCATTGATTGAATATTTCAAACCCCAAAACTACACTAAAAAAGCTGGAAATAAATTATAAAATGTGGCTAACTACAACTAACAACCCATTTACAAACTAAGAAACAGAAATTAAAGCTATAGCTAGGATAAAAACTACGTTACATAAAATTAATCTAGCTACCCTACACTACTTGAGACCACACTGTCTCCAAGAACACTATCCGAATTTTTTACATTGTGCGGCTACTGTTCAAGGGAACAAAACAGCTATTTATAGGTGGAGCAAAACCCTAGGCCCATTAACACTCAAACTCTTTGCAGCAGGGGGCGGGAGCTTGAGTCCAGCAAGATAGGACAAAATTTCCCTACCCAGCGGGACCTCAAGTCCTGGGAGCTCCTGGTTGTTTGAGCATGTGGGGAAATTTGAAATTGGAGATGGGGTGTCACGTGAGGGAGCCTGTCTCTGGTCGCGGTCGCGTTACACATTTTGTCGCGGAACATTGGTCCGCGACAAAATTATGTGTCTTGATACTCCTCTCACAGTCGCGGAGCATTTTTTTTTTGGTCGCGGAGCATTTTGTCGCGATGCACTCTATCGCGACCAAGGTCCCGGAAGGTCCAGATATTATTTTTCTCTCCTCTCTCATTTTCTCTTTCCCCATTTTCTTTCTCGGTTCCAGTTTCCAAATTTTCAAAATTCTTCTTCTTCTTCCATTTCTTTTGCTCTCTCCATTTCTTCCCTACAAGTTTCTTCATCCTCCATTTTCTTTTCTTCTTGTTTTCTGAAATCTTTCTTTTCCAGTTTCCTCTTCTTTCGTTTTTTGTTGAGTTCGAAAGCTTCCTCATTTTTCCTGGGTCTCCCATTTTAGATTTGGGGATTGAGGATGGTGGTGGCGCGAGGTGGAATCGAGCGGCGGTGGCGATGGTGGTGGTCTCGGATCTGGACTGGTGGATGAAGGAGGAGGTCGGCCAGAAATGGAGATTGGAATAGATGAGGATGGCTGCGGGGTTTGGGGCTGCCGGAGCTTGGTTGCTGGATCTGAAATTGGGGAAGATGGTGGCTGGCCGGAGGAATTGAGGGCGGAAGTGGAGGGCGGCAGTAGGGTTGAGATGGTGGTGGTGGTCTGTGGCGGAAATGGGAGAGAGCAGCGGCGGGGAGTGGTGGTGCAGTGGTGGTGGAATTCGGAGACGGAGGAGGAAATGGTGGTGATGGGAGGATGATGGTGGCGGACTGGAGGCGGCGGCTCCGGCGAAGTCGGCGCCGGAGCAGGGCGGCGGCGGCGGCAGTTTTGGGTTAGGGTTAGGTTGGGTTGGGCTAAGTGGTTATTGGGCTTATGGATTGTGTTGTTGGGCTTGGATGATTTAATTGTTGGGCCTGCTTCAGATTGGACTGGACTTTAGAGATTCTTGGACCATATTGAATTAAATCTCCTGAAATTAATTAAAAAGGATTAATGGACCAATAATTTTTAATTATACCAGAAAATTGAAATAAAAACAAACATAAGAAAAATAAATATATACATCAAAATATAAAATAATATAAATATATAAATTTGTTCCACTTGATTATTTGATTTGTGTTCCGTTTAATGGACCCGTGTTCCACCGAACAGATATCACCGAACCAAAATCATCAAATATGGGATTTTTAATATTTTGTCATGTTTTTGGAGTTTTTAACATAAAATTAATGAAAATAACCATATTTTTGTATTTTTCAATACCAGCTTATTATTTATACAAACTTGCATATATCTGTGAAATTCAACTGCTTTCTTATTTAAATAAGACCGGAGTGCGATCAAATGTCCGTATTAGACACGGAAATAGATTGAAAATAATGATCAATTTTGGCCATTATCACCCAGTCAATTCAGTCCCGGAGCTTCGTGCCGCTTTCTAGTGTGGCGCGGAACCTCGCTTAGCGCCACGGACCACCTTTCGCGACAGGGAGCCCTCCAGTCCTTAGCTGAAGAAACTCGCGACTCGTGTCGCTAGCCACCCAGTCGCGAGGCCAGGGATCGCGCCACGAGCCCAGTCCCGCGACTGGCCTTAGCTGCTGTGTCACTCTCCTTCGTGTCGCGAACCCCCCAGTCACGAGGCCGAGCTTCGCGCCACAGTTTGGGTTCCGCGACTGGACCATCCAGATGCTGCCACGTCTCCCGTTTCCTTCTGTGTCGTCAAACTGCGCCGTGTCGAGGGACTCCGCGCCATGTCGCGAGACTAGCGACAGCGTGTCCGTCTCACGACCAGACTATCTTTTCTTTTCTATTTTGTTTAAAACTCGTGTAGGGTTGTTTATTTCCTTTTCTTTGCTTGTTGAATGGTTCCCCTATATATATGGGAACCCTAACACTCTTGTATTCACTTTTGATATTGAATGAAATTACACTCTTCTTTCAAAAGTCATTACCGAGAGCATTTTCTCTCAAATTCATGGATTTGATTCAACTTGGCTTCGGCTATCAATCGAGTCTTGAGACGCCTCGATCGATTATCACTTTGAAGGATTGAAAGGAGGAAGGGGGTCACCATATTGGAGGGGTTGGTTGTCTTCAAGCTTCAATCTATTCTTAGTGAAGTCTCATCTATCTTTCATTCTTGTTATTTCCATTAATAGCCTATAGTATTCAATCGATCCGTGGCATTTGGTGTATTAATTTCATTTTAATTAGTTAAGAGAAAACAAATGGCAAAAAAGAGAAATAATTTGAAAGATCAAATATGAGAAGAAATTAGTTATACAAATATCGGGTTATGAGCTTAGTTTTTTGGGTAAATAATTTTTTTTCGAGGTTTTTTTAGGTACAAGACTTTTTCCTTTTTTTTTGGGGGGGGGGGGTGGCGGGGTTACGGATGAATATAGTGGGTATGTATGTTAAAAATAGTTTTATGAATTTACAAGGTCTTTACCACAATACTCGCAATTGCACGCATACCAATATATATTTACAAGTTTAGACGAATCTAATAGGATCTCACTTGATTGAACTTTTTATTATATAACTATAATAATATTTTGAATTAAAGTTAAACTGCGAATAGTGTGAAATAGTGCAATATTGCACTTTCAAAAAGATGGATGTAGCATTATTTAAGCAGTTAGAGTTACATACTACTAAAATCAATTGTTACTATATATGTGGTAGGGTTACGAGCTTAGTTGATTTGATGAAGCTTCTATTCTTTAATTATATGAAGGGGATTCGATTTCCCCATTGTGGTTTTCTCTTCTTCGTCCATTTTTATCCCATAATGCATGGAAATAATGTGTGGAATAAAGTATTAAAATGCATTCTTAAAATGTTTATCTAATATTATCAAATTGAGGTTTAACTTAATATTTAGTTATTACTCTCAACTTTCAATATTTAAGATATGAAACTTATTAGAAATATTTTTTTATTAGTAGGGTAGACTACCTTTTCTTAATATCCTTTTATACTATCGAGGATTGGAATGTTAATTTAGAGCCAATAGGCAATTTACATTCAATTTGATCACAAGCATATCTTACATGTCAAGAACATAGAGAAAAAAAAATCATGGATTTTTCAAGTTTAATCTCTCTTTACCCCCAATACTTAATGTTATTATTGGAATTAATTGCTTAATAAAAAAATATTCAGTAATTTTATCTATATAATAAATCCTGAATATTTTTTTGTCTTTGCAGACTCTTTTATTCTTATTCAATATAACTGATTTTTTTAAATATTTAGGGTTATATCAGTAATTATACCACCATTTTATAATCAATGGCTACAATTAATCCACGTCATTGATGATTAATCGCTGACTAATTCCAACTCACCTTCCACATCATCAATATCTATATTTAGAAAATAAATCTATCTATTAATATAATAAAATCTTCAGAAAATCTTTACATATATCTTAAAAAGATATGAATTTTTTTTATGACACTTAAAAGATATAAGTTGATTAAAAATATATAATATGAATTATTTATTAGTATATATATATTTTAATGAATATTATTGTAATATTATTAAATTATTTAATTTAGGTTAAAATTTTATGTCTAAAATATATAATCCTATATATGAATATAATAACCATATTTTAAATACAAAATACATCACTAAAAATATATATTGAATAATCAATTTATAATATGTATAATAGTAGGGATGATAATCTATATAATAAATAACATATTTTTATTATGTTGACTATATTGTCCTTTTAAGTTATTATTAATCTCTTTATAAAAATTATATATTATGGGTTTAAACAGTAATTTTACTTCAAATATATGCATATCTATCATAAAGATACATATCAAAGGTGTAGAAAATAAATTCACTTCATCCTAAAATTCAATGACCGTAGGATTGCAAATCTATTCATCTCCGTCATTTATCCCTAATATTAGAATATATAATATAATAAATTACGAAACCATAATTTTATTGTTCTGCCTATATTGCTCTTTTAGTTGATAATTCATTATCTTTATAAAAATATATATTATGGGTTTAACTTTATATTCCAAAAAGACTAATATTGAAAATTAAATAATATACACAAGAAAATAAGAACTCGATTAATAAAAAAAAATCAATCTATTATTTTGTATACATAAATTAATATTATGTAATTTATCCTTTTTATGGTAGTTTATCTTTTATATATGTTTTTATTAGTCAACATATTTTTTCGGTGATTAAGAATGAGTTACAAAGGTGAAAGTTTTAATATACTTAATTATTTTAATTATACAAATTATTTTTATAATTAGGAGGGTTGGTAATCTTAATAAATTAATTTTTCTATTCATGTTTTATTTGCATAAAAATTTTTTTGGTAAACTATTTGCATAAAAATTTGATTTTATACTTTGGTATGTATTATGATAAAAAAATTAGAAATTTGTTTCTTCTATTATTTTGAAAAAAATGATAATAGAAATTATATATTATTAAAAAAATATTTTGTTCATAAATATACTAAAATAATATCTTCTATCATTTTAAATTAATCATGTTAATATTAGTTTGTATCGAGTTAATATTAATTAGTTAATGGAAAGGAGCTGATAACGAACACTTCTTTACGATGTGGGCATTTCCGCTAGACGAATGGGGCCTCTTATTAAGACAGATTCCGCTGGCACTTGGTTCCCTCGGGCCCATTGATTTCATTTTTTTGATTTTTTTTCCTGTAGCCTTTATATGCTGTTAAGCAAAAAAAATAAAAATAGAACTAACACCCGTGCGCATAGCGCGGACGGAAAATCTAGTTTTAATAATTTATTTAGTTAGAAGTCTACCCACTAAGGCCCTGTTCTCTAGAACTTATTTTCAGGACTTATTACTTATTTTTTTTCAAAATCAGATCAGACCAGATCAGATAAGAAATATTCAGATCAGACCAGATCAAATCAGATCAGATCAGACCAGACCTGAAACATTCAGTCCAGACCAGATCAGATCATTAAAATAAAATTATATAATTATATATAATATTTTTTATAAAAAGCAAAAAAATATAGCAATACAAATATTATTTATATTGTAGTTATTTAAAAATAATTCTAAAAATATTCTTTTGCTCACAAAATATTATTTAAATATACTAGTCACGTTCTTAATATATTTTATATCATAAATACTTTCAAAATATATTTTTAAATACTTTCATTAAATATGTTTAAAATATATAATAATGATAATAACAATAATAATCATAATAATATTATTAATAAAAGTTGTAATTAACTCTTAATAATTATTATTTTATTAACTATTATTATAATTATAATTAATTAACTATTAATAAATTAATTATTATTGAAAATACTAATATATAATAAATACTGTATTAGTAATTAGTAGTAATAATTAACAATAATAATAAAAATAATTAATTAATTATTATTACTATTATATAATAATAATAATAAACTAATTATAGAAATGAAGTGATTTTGAAAGGTAAGCAGGTCGATATCAACAGGACCATGGAGGATATTAAATGGAAAGTTGGGAGCTGGTGGAAGGCGTCGGGCAAAGACTGTGATATGCAGTTAAGCTGTTGGGAGGGAAACTTTCCCGAGAGTCTTTATCGGGTAAGCAGGATGCGATCTAAATCAGTAAGAAGTGGGTTGTCTTGGGAATGCCTGGGGAAAGGATGGTGGAAGATTAACACCGATGGCTCATCGTTTGGCAACCCTGGACAAGCGGGTATCGGTGGTATTATTAGAGACGAAAAGGGACAAGTAATTTTTATACTTTCAGATAGCATTGGGATTTCGGATTCCACGACAGCAGAACTTACAACGGCCCATAGAGTTTGTCAGGCAATAGTGCGAGACCAAGGATTTCCCCTGCACAGATTGATCCTAGAATGCGATTCATCAAATGTGGTTAAATGGTTGAAGGACCCCAGTTCAGTTCCCTGGAGGCTACACAATCTAATGAGTCCTATATTGGTGTTACAAAAATTGGCAGGAGAATTTAGGGTGGATCATGTGTTACGAGAACGCAATACTTTAGCAGACATGTGGGAAAAGCGAGGCGCAATGGGTGAAGGGAGGATTGAAAAATGGTTTTGAAGCTTGGAAGGAAGCCGGATAGATGTGGAATAAGCGGTTGATAATCTTCTTTGCGACTATAAGCGTTAGATCTTGGATTGCTTCTTGACCTGCTGTGCGAAGGAAAATGGAAGAGGGTGATATTATGTGGGTGGCTATTTTCTTGGTTCTGATACATTGACATGTAAAAATAAATAAATAAATAAATATATATATAAAAAAAAGAAGAAAAAAATATATGAAAAAAAAAACAAAAAACAACTTGAGAGTGTTGGTCATCAGTCCGGGCCTCAAGTTCTGAGGTATTTTTACATTGTTTGGGAAGTTTCGATTCAGGGCCAGGGTAGTGGGTCAGTGGTATTTGATTGAGGTTGTTGTCGGGGGGGAAAAGTGAGGTATTGTTATATATATGGTAGTATAATACACTTCCGGGAAGCATGTTCTTGTGTGTTTATTTGTTTCAGGTGATGCTGCCGTTGTTTTTTGGCCGCGGTGGATACCTTAAGAGACTGCTATTGCATCGTTTCCGAGGTGATGTCCCTACTGATGCTGTTTGGATCCTACTCTCCTATACATTGTCCTGGGGCAAAGTTAAAGAGCATTGAAGATTGATGATGGTACCAGTGGGCAGATTTGTTGAACTCTTGCAATGAATATTCTCTAGCCAACTGATATTTAAACCGGTGAGATCTAAGCCAGAGCTTAATCGGATGTGTTCATTTGTGAGGATCATTTTGACATGCTATAACTTGCTACATCATACATATTGAGCCTGTATTTTTACATTTCGGTGCATCGGAAATGATAAGGGAATTAGGCCTTCCTTGTTGTCTTTTGGTTCTGTCTGGATGCCATCCCCCTACAATCCGTCCTTTTTTACCATAATATATAGGATCTTTAATCCTTTGGGGATCTCAGGAATGGACTATGAATTTTCTTTTGATACGGGATATCTTTAGTGGCAGTTTCGCAGTCGGGTTCCTTAGGGCAGACAGGTTCCAGGAAGTGAGAGTATGGATTTCATCAGGCTTGAGTCAGGGTGAAGTTCTAGTTTGGGATTTAGAATGGTAACCAGAAAGAAACGATGTTGCTTTGATGTTTTCAAAATGTTATCATTGGATGTCCGTCAGCCACTGGGATTTGGTTAAGAAAGCATTGACAATTGATGAGGGACTACATGCAGTAATAGAGAAAAAAAAAAGAAGAAGAAGAAAAAAAGTAAAAAAAAAATACTCCCTCCGTCCCATTTAACTTGTCTTGTTTCACTTTTGCACACAATTCAATGCACTTTTTCAACTGTTAATATTTCAAAACATGTTCAATGAAAAATTATGTAAAATATATATTATAAAACTACATGATCATACGATTCTAACAAGACCCAACTTGACTATTTTTCTCTAAATATATACTTGAAATAAAGTCGAGTCAAAGCTGAACAATGAACAGTGTAAAAAAGTCAAACAGGACAAGTGTGGTGGGACGGAGGGAGTAAAAATAAAAATAAAAATAATAATACATAGAAAAATGAAAATGAAATATCCATTTCCAGTAGAAGGGTTGCCACATTAGATAGCATCTAGATTCTGTGGTTTGTAAGCTTGTGAGGGAGCCTCATAAACTCTATTATCATCTCTGTAGTTTGATTTGGGTCCATATTAAGGTCTTTCATTCCCCATAAGCAAGTTATCCATTTTTCTTTCTCTAGTCATGGTCTCGTCTCTGACCTATACAGAGCCTCTTTGATCCGATGCAGTAAAACTAACTATTAATTGCAGGGGAGATATGTTTTTGTTGTTGCAAGCTAATGGATTGTCATTTTGATCCTTTCACTTGTGAGCTCTTTGTCCGTTCTTTTTAGAGGATATCTGGAAGGGTTATGTCATAATGGGAACTCCAGTATACCAGAAGTTCGTCGATTGGTTTTGAACTCGTTTGGCCGCGCGCAGGTGATGATAGTGGAGAATGGTTGCCATTGTTGATGTTTCCTGTGAATTCCATGCCCCACGCTGCCTGAATGTTTTGCTCTGTTTTTCTGGTGGTGCCAGATGTTGCTGCCGTGTCTTTACTGGTGGCACCATTTTGCTCAGTCTGTTCATGCTTGGTTTTTTTGCTGTTATTAGTTTCTGGCAGAGAGAGTTTTAACCTGCTTTTGGACTTTGATAGGTAGCCGGTTCCTAGAGGAGCCCTTTCAGGGTTTGTTGCGACTACCTGTATTGTTTTCTTTTCTCTTTTTCAGGGCTTGCTGTGACCATCTGTATTGTAAAGCACCATTGGGTCATTAATGAAACAACTATTTTCCTCAAAAAAAAAAAAACTAATCACTAATTTATTAATAAATTATTTTTCTAATAATTACTAATTTATTTTATTATTATTATAAATTAATTATTAATTTTATTATTATTATCATTATTATTATTATTATTATTATCACCATAAATCTAATTAGAATTAAAATATAAATAAAATAAGATCAGACCAGATCAATTCAGATCAGATCAGACCAGATCAGACCAGACCAGACCAGACAAATTCAGATCATACCAGACCAGGTCTTATAAATTCAGATCATACCAGAAAAATTAAGGCCTAGATAACAGGGCCTAAGTCTGATCTAGTTGTACGTTGAGGTATCCTGCTTCGACCTCTTAAAACAAAATTGTACGGAGTAGTATTGTACGTTGAGGTTATTATTTTAGTGTTCAAGAGACGTATATTATGAATTAAGAAATCCATTAGGTGTATATTTATTTTCAAAATAATAGATTAGATATATAAATTATCGTAAATTCGTAATAAATCATTATTTTTATAATGATAAGCGGGTGGTGTATTTGAGATTCATAGGGTGGTGCGCAATCTACGGGAAGGGACTCTAATTACGGACACATTGGTTCAATGTATCCGTAATTTACATAATTTAGGCATCTTTTTCCCGCAGAAATAATTTTATTTTTGTTTCATGTTTTATCGTCTCCTCCTCCCCGTTTTCCCTTCACGGTTTTTTCTTTGAGAAAAAGAAAATGTTTGTTGATAATAATGTGAGGAGGAGGACATTAGTTGGATAGCTTTCAACAATCCCCATCGAATTGAATGTCAATTCTTTATGTACTACTCCATCAAATATACTTCCTCCGTTTTCAATTGTTTGTTATATTGCAAAAAGTTGCACTATTCATTTGACAACTTTGATTTCAATTTTTATCATAGTTATACAAGTTAAAATATAGTCAAGTGAGATCTTGTTATATTTGTCTCATCTTGTAGTTTTTAAATATTAAACTTTTAGGATTTTTATTTATACCGAATTTAAGTTATTAATGGATTAAGAAAAACATTGGATAACGCGCACTGTGGGCCCGTAGTAAAAGATTGAAAACGGAAGAAGTATATATATATCAAACGATTTGATTTTGACATATATTAATAAAAGTTTGAATAGCTTAAACACTGACATCAATGTTTTAAAAATCTATGTTTCCCATCAAGGGTTTCTTTATATCTCAAAAATACTATAATTATCACAAAAGGATTATTAGTTTGTTAATAATTTCTTAAGCTTTCTTATGCTCGACAATAGCTTCTTAAAAACATACTTTGTGCTGCACGACTATTACACGCCAAGAAAATGAGAGTTATTGGTAGTCAATAGTCAATACCATACAAATTACAAAGTTAATTAAAGTAACTATTGTTTTTTTTTTTTTTTTTGGTGCTGAATTAAATTAACTATTGTTGATAATTCATTAGTGAGTTTGATTGAGTGACATCATAATTAGTAAAGAATCAAGGCATCAAGCACTTAATTATACAAAGAGTAATTAAATGACTAATTAAAAGGGATGGGGATTTAGCCCAAGTGGTTAAGTCCCTCAACTTCCAACAGAGGTTCGATTCCCACCGGCCCCCTATCCCCCCTTTATTCTCCTTTGTAATTGTGTGGCACGAGCTCCTACCACCCCTTTCTCAGGCCTTCAATTGCTCCTAAAAAAATGACTAATTAAAACAACGATTGAATTGATGTCTTTTTCATTTAATGGTCTTTAATTGCAATAAGATATTTCTGCCCTTTATATATTGCAAATTGACATGATGAATGTCCAAAAACATTTACTTGGATCATACATTTAAAAAACAATATATTTTATTTTACATCTCTAACATAGATGAAGGTTGTCGACATATTTCCGATCTTAAATTAAAGCCGCCATGGTACCCTAAATATTATTGTATGTATATTATATTATACTTATATGTTAAATTATTCATTAATAACCAAACACAGTTCACCTGAGTGGTATAGACAATGACAGATGAAAATAGGGGCTTGGGTGCCATGAGTGGACCTTTTGGTTGGACACAATATTGCTTTGAAATATTACCAAGATGACCGATGTGGCCAAATGGTGAGTGTTGTTGGTTTTTAGGGTTTAATTATCAAAAGGCAAGCGTTGCCTTGGTGTAGGAAAACATAAAATCAAGAAAGGCGGAAGAAAAGAGATATGGAAGCAAGTACCACAAAAATGGAATCTAGGAGAAGCAATCAAAACATGTGTTGTTTTGATCTCATCTCAAGCTAGCATCCAAATCCTTGATTCAATAACCATTTGGGATGCTTCAAATCCAAATGGTGAATGTTTTCTAGACAAACAAACAAAGGTATTGTGGCAACCCTAGGGTTAGACACAATGTGATCTTTTGCAATTTCAATAAGAGAAGTGTTCTCAAGATTTCAATTCAACAAAAGATGAGAAACATTGTTTGGGAGGCCATATATATAGGCCTCACGCTTACAAGGGCAAAACAGGAATGAAAATACAAGGAAAACCCTAGAAAAGCATGAAAATGGGACCTGAACAGAATTCACGACGCAAAACTCGTCTGGCGTCGTACTCACGCCCCTAGAGGAGGGTCACGTCGTAGCAGGAGGCTCACGTCGTACTCGGAGGATCGCGTCGTAGGTGCTTCACGTCGTACCTCGGCTGGCGTCGTGTCTGGCTAGCGTCATAGGAAGCCAGCGTCGTCAGGGAGGCTCGCGCCGTGTGTTGTCTCACGTCGTAGGGCTTCACGTCGTAAACCCTGAACTTCAACAAGTCTTGCTCGGGCCCACCATGGTTGTTTAATTATTACATGCCATTGTTTAAACTTAAATTTAACAAAACAACAGTTTCAACACCTCCGATCATTGACTGATCTCCGTCCGGCGACGGCGGCGCCGCCGACCAAACTCCGGCCAAGTTCCGACCAACTTCCGGTGAACTCCGATCAACCTCCGGTGATGCTCCGGCGGTGCTCCGACGGCTCTTCCGGGCGGTAGTGGTGACTTCTTCAGTGTAGAATTGAAGAGCCCATACATGACATGTATGGGCGATCCCCAATTTCTTTAAGCTGGATCAGGATTAATGCTTCCGAACTGCTTCCTTCTTCTCTATTGATCTGCTTGAAACTCCGCGGTTCTGAGAAGACTGACAATTTTATCTGTGAATCTTTTGGCCCTGCTTCTAGAGCATGGTCCATCCGGAATTATGGTTGCAGTTGATCTGGCTACCATGCTATCCCCACCTCTTTGGGAAGTTTGACCCGTCAACCGATCAGCTTCTTTCTCGTCATGCTCGAACGGGATGAGACTGCAACATTAAATGTGACATTAATTCCATATTCAGAAGGCAATTCAAGTCTATAGGCATTGTCATTTATTTTCTCAAAAACTTTAAATGGACCGTCCCCCCTCAGGGAAAGTTTATCCTTGCGCTTTGCTGGAAACCATTTTTTTCGCATATAGATCCACACCCAGTCCCCGGGCTTCAAGAGCAATTTCTTCCTCCCTCGATTGGTGTACTTGGCGTACGTTTCAGCAGCTTTGGAGAGGCTGTCTCGTACATTCTTGTGCAGTTCCTTGATTGCTCTTGCCCTGTCCCTGCCATTCACATTAAAGTGCTCATTGCGAGGCAATGACATAAGATCGACATGTGTTAGTGGGTTAAATCCATATACTATCTCAAAAGGAGACATGTTAGTGGCACTGTGGATGTGTCTGTTATAAGCAAATTCAATGTATGGCAGACACTCATCCCAACTATTATAACCAGAAGTAGTAATGATTCTCAAAAGGTTACCCAACACTCTGTTGATGGCTTCAGTCTGTCCATCCGTCTGTGGGTGATACGCAGATGACAACAAGAGTCTTCTGCCAATTTCATGCAAAAGCGATTTCCAGAAATAACTGACGAATTTCGTGTCCCGGTCTGACATTATAGTCTTCGGGATCCCATGGAGACGCACCACTTCCTTGAAGAAGAGTTTGGCAATGTGATGTGCATCATTGGTTGTTGTGCACGGTATGAAGTGTGCCATTTTGCTGAATCGGTCTACCACCACGAAAATTGAATCCTTGTTTCGGGCAGTATGGGGTAGTCCACAAAGTCCATTGATAAGTCCACCCATGGGCCCTCGGGAATCGGAAGAGGCATATAAAGACCATGTGGGTGAGACGTGGATTTTTTCTTCAGACAGACAATACACTTGGAGATAAAATCATCCACTTCTTTCCTCATTCTCGAGCAGTAAAATCTTCCAGTAAGAATTCCAGAAGTGGCGGTCATGCCGAAATGTCCCATGAGGTCGCCACTGTGCACTTCTCATATGAGCAATTCTCGAATTGATCCTCGTGGGATGCACAATCGGTTTTCGTAGTATAGAAATCCTTCAAGTCTCGAAAACTCCTTGAAACCGTGTGCTTCGGTCTCCGACCAAGCTTCCTTAAAATCCGGATCAGTGGCATATTGATCCTTCACATGCTCAAACCCAATAGGTGAGTCGTGGGATAGGCTGCCAGGGTGTGTCTTCGGGAGAGGGCATCTGCAACAACATTCTCCTTTCCCTTTTTGTATTTGAGTACATAAGGGAAGGTCTATATAAATCCGCTCCATCGGGCGTGCCGTTTCCCTAACTGTCCTTGCGTCCTAATGTGTTTGAGGGTTTCGTGATCCGTATGGATGATGAATTCACGACCCCTTAAGTAGTGCTGCCACGTCTTTAAAGTCCTAACCACATCGTAGAGCTCTTTATCATAAGTAGAATAATTCAAAACAGCTCCGGAGAACTTCTCACTGTGGTATGCCACGGGTTTCCCATCTTGAAGTAAAACTGCACCCATTCCCATGCCCGATGCATCACATTCGATATCGAATGGTTTTTCAAAGTTTGGGAGGGCCAAGACTGGGGCTTGGGTCAGCTTTTCATTCAGCAGATAAAAAATTTTCTGTTCCGGCAGCCCCCACTTGAAAACCAATCCATTCTTGAGCAGTGAGGTGAGGGGTGCCGCTATTAGATTGAATCTAGGGACAAATCTCCGAAAGAAACCGCAAAGTCCCAAAAATTGGCAAACTTCATGAACAGTGGTTGGCGGTTTCCAGTCTGAGATTGCCTTCATCTTACTTTCATCAACTTTTAGTCCGCCATCTCCAACAATATATCCCAAAAAAGATAGCTCGGTTGCATGAAACGTGCATTTTTCTATATTTTTTTTCTATATTTGCATACAACTGGGCATCTCGCAAAGTATTGAGTACCTGTTGGACATGGTCAATATGATCAGCAGTAGAAGACCTATAAACTAAAATGTCATCAAAGTAAACAACTACAAATTTATTTATATAAGGGCGAAGGGTCTCATTCATAGAGTCCAAATTTAGTTTTGAACGCAATCTTCCACTCATCTCCCGGCTGCATCCGGATCTGATGATAACCACTTCGCAGATCTATTTTTGAGAAATTGCTGGCATGGCCCAGCTCATCAAGCAGTCGTCTAGACGCGGTATTGGGTGCCGGTACTTGATAGTAATGGCATTCACGGCTCTGCAGTCCACACACATGCGCCATGTTCCATCCTTCTTGGGTACCAAGAGAACAGGTATGGCACAAGGTGAGAGGTTCTCGCGCACCCAACCCTTGTTCATCAATTCTTGCACTTGGCGTTGCACTTCTTTGGTTTCTTCCGGTGTCATCCGATAGGCAGGCCTATTCGGAATGGACTCCCCAGGCACGAAGTCAATTCTATGCTCAATTCCTCGCAAAGGTGGTAGGCCTGAGGGAACTTCCTCTGGAAAGATATCAGCATTTTTCGCTAACATCCTGGAAAATTCACCAGGTATATTAGGTGCAGCAGTGCATGTTCTGTAAGAGCTATCAATGGTTTAGAAAATGTGAGGAAACAATAACCTTTCGAATTGGGCTCGCTGATTGTCTGATCGAAATCGGTCCTTGTCATCAGAAGACAGGGATTAGCAGACGGCTCTTGAATACAGACAGCTTTGGCCTTGCCCTTTCTTTCTGCTTCCTCCTTTTTTATATTGGTCCGTAAGACCTCTTGATCAGCTCTTACTAGCTTTACAGACAATGGCTTAATGTTTATTTGTTTATTCCTAAAAATAAAAGAAATAGTGTTGGCACGCCCCTTGTAGTTAACATCACGATCAAAGAGCCATGGGCGGCCAAGTAAGATATGACATGCAGTCATTGGCACTACGTCACACACAACGTTTTCTGAGTAGGAGCCGATCTTGATTGGAATCTTGGCCCTTCGGTTGACCTTCAAATCACCGTTCTCGTTCATCTAATGCAAGTGGTAAGGCTTAGGATGTGCTTCTATTGGAATGTTTAATCTGCAAATAACATAATTACTGACAGCATTAGTACAACTCCCATTATCAACAATTATTGAAGCTACACTACCCTTAAGATCACAATGACAGTAAAATAAATCCTCCCTTTGTTCGGTGGAGCTAGGAGTTTCCTCTGTTTTATCAGCACTAAGGGACCAAAATGCTACCAAATTGGTGAGTATGTGGTCCTCTTCAATTGTCTCTTGCTCTCCGTAGAATTCACCATCACTGTCATCATGTGGTTCAGCCTGTTGCCCTCCAACTGGTTCCTCTTCGTCATCGGAAGATAAAATCCTTATAGCCCCATCTTCCATAACTGCAGCCCTTTTGGCAAAGGTGCAATTAGGGGAGATGTGTCCCTTGCGACCACACTTGTAGCAAGTTACTTCTCTTTTTTTTATCCTTTTCGAACCTAGGTCTTTCGATGGTTGCCGGTTTCGGGGTCTCCTGTCGGTAGACCTTGAATTCCTTGGCCATCTCAAAACCTTTGGTCCTGGGCTTTTCTTCCTTTTGGGTCCACGGCTTGTTCTATTGCTTTGAGAGCTAGAAGTAGCTCCGGCATTTGTCCTGAACTGAACTCGTGGTCCCACTTCCTTAAATTGTTTCTCAAGTTGGGCAGCAACTTCCACCAATTCTCCCAATGTGTTATAAGGTCGCAATTTGGCCTCTTTTCTGATTTCCACTCTTAAACTTCGGAGGAATCTGGTTATTGTCAGCTCCTCGTCCTCTATGCACCTAGCCTTCATCATTAAAACTTCCATCTCCTGATAGTACTCATGCACAGTTTTGGAACTTTGGTTTAAGGAGAGTTTTTCATAAGTATCCATGCAGTAATGAGATGGTATGAATCAGTGGTGCATCAGCCCGGTGAGATGTTCCCATGTCCGGACGGGTTAATGACCTCCTCGAATCTCGCAAAGCGTTCTCTGCCACCAAATCAACGCATAGTCCTTAAATGCACAAACAACCATATTGACCTTCCTGATTTCCGGATAATTGTGAAAATTGAAAATGAGCTCCATTTGCTCTTTCCACTCCAAGTACTCATCGGGGTCATAGGTGCCTCGGAACAAGGGAATTTTGAGCTTGATTCCTTTCATTTCCTGATTCTGTTCATGATCTCGGTTGTTCTGATTGTACCTTGGATTGGGCCTATCAACTCTTGGTCCTGCAGGGACATCATTAAAATCATCATATTCATCATCATTAAAATCATTTATTTATTACATGTGCATTTAAATTTAAATTTTGTCCAGAAGGTGCTCGTGGGTTTCGCGGTATGGGCGGAATGCGGTTGGCTTGTTGTTCCAGTATTCGTTGGCGCTCGTGTGCAACAGCCATTGGCCGCGGCCCCATTTGCCTATTCAGTGTGGGGTTGAACTCCACCCGTTGCCGGTGCCCAATAGTTGCTTCGGCTTCCGCCAATGTCTCTAGGATTAACGCATGTAGCACCTACACCACTAGGACCTGCGCCACTGGGTCCTACACCGCTGGCTCCTACACCACTGGCTCCGCTTGGCGGACTTTCATGGACAGTTTCTGGCATCATCTGAGGAGTCCCTTGGGGCGTTCTTTTGTCAAACTCTTGTTGCAGTCTTAATTCAACAACCCTTAAGGTTTCTGCTCAAATGGCTGTAGCATGTCGAGCCAGTTTTCCGCCTAATCCTTTGTCTACAGTCCCCAGCCTCTGCTTGAATTCAGAGAATTGTCCATTTGGGTCCTTTATTTGTTCAGTTAGGGCTCGCACTTGGCGACCATTCTCAGCTATCATAGCCCTCAATTCTTGCGGGGTCAGTTCAGAGTCACTTGCCATAGTACTGTATTAAAACAAGATAAAATATTATAGATATAAAATGGTTAGAATGAAAAGAAAGTAAATATTTTTCTGGGTCCTCTCATTGTATCACTCTCAGTCTTGATCATAACCCGGTGATATAAGTCTAGGTTATTTCACAATTGGAGAATGCAACCCGAAATGACCACAAAATTTTGGAAATGGTGCGAGTGAGTGAGGACTGAATTTATGAGACGCGCAATACACAGACAGTGTGTAACTGCTCGACTCAATTCAAGGAGATGGCTTTATGATGGTATGCAATGTGATGTAATCAGTTCAAGTTCAAAACCTTAAATGAGCAATGGTCACACTAAACTGTATTTTAGTCCCAATTTAAAAGTGTAAGAATAAACCTCACTGAAGAAATCACTCGGAAACCCTGTTACTCAAATGGCTTCAAGGGCTAGGTTTCACAAAATTACCAGTCCAATACCCACTTTATTGCAGAAGCTACTCAAGTGGTTTCAAGGGCTAGGTTTCACAGTTGTCCCAGTCCAATATCCACTTTATTGTAACACACTCAAAATATCATGTGCGTGGGTCCTACAGACGTGAAATAATTCCCCCAAAATTTAAATTTGGGGGTAGTTGCTGAAACGACATCGTATGGAACTGTAGTGGACCCCACGTGGCACGTGCTGAGGATTCCCGAAAATTTGATCACTTAGGACGCTAGGCAAAGGTTACGTCGCTAGACGAGCCTCGCGTCGTAGGGGATGGCGTCGTGCGGTTTTGACCCTGGTCCTTGGGGATTTACGATGCTAGACTGTGGGACGACGCTAAGCTGGTTCCGCATTGTAGGGGTAGTGTCGTAGCTTGCCTTGGATAGTTTCTGCTATGGACGACGCCAAACTGGGGTTACGACGCTAAACTGGTTCCATGTTTTAAGTAGGATAGCATCGTAGGGTTAGCGTCATACGCTTGGGACTTGTATTTGACTGGATTTTCTCTCTCTTTGGGATTTTTAATGCCAATTTGTACACAACTTTGTCTTATATAATGTGTCCCTATCAAGTAATTAAAATCCCTTAAAGCAAAAACAACCTTGTCCCCCACGGTACAAAAACAACTTATGTAAGCAACAAATTTGGATTCAAAATCACAACACCAAGAGCATGATGAAGATCGAGATGAACAATATGAAGATGATATAAACACCAAGAACACCAACACACAATCTCACTCCCAAACCCGAGTAAACCCCACTGTTTGTGATAAAAAAAATGCTCAAGTAATGATTTCAACAAGATCAAAATCACAAACACATGCAAATAGGGGTATGAACAGTAACATGCACAAGCAAATATGGAAATTATCGAAAATTTTGAACAAGAACACCGAAAGCTTCAAATGGTCATATCTTGGGCATCCGGTATCCGTTTTCGGCAATCCACATATGAAAATGCATGTACTCGATGAGATCTACAAGATGGTGGGTTCAGATTTTGAAAAGGATGAGAAATGAGAAGGTCGAATTCTGGAGAGAATAGTATTTTAAGGGTTTTTGTGGGTTTTTCGATTTTTATGGGTTTTTTAAGATGGAGAAGATGAAAAACACAATATGGCCCAACCTTAGGCTCTGATACCAAATATATAAGCTGCCATGAATGGACCTTTTGGTTGGACACAATATTGCTTTGAAATATTACCAAGATGACCGTTGTGGCCAAATGGTGAGTGTTGTTGATTTTTAGGGTTTAATTACCAAAAGGCAAGTGTTCCCTTTGGTGTAGGAAAACATAAAATCAAGAAAGGGGGAAGAAAATAGATATGGAAGCAAGAACCAAAAAAATGGAGTCTAGGAGAAGCAATCAAAACATGTGTTGTTTTGACCTCATCTCAAGCTAGCATCCAAATCCTTGATTCAATAACCATTTGGGATGCTTCAAATCCAAATGGTGAATGTTTCCTAGACAAAAAAACAAAGGTATTGTGGCAACCCTAGGGTTAGACACAATGTGATCTTTTGCAATTTCAATAAGAGAAGTGTTCTTAAGATTTCAATTCAACAAAAGATGAGAAACATTGTTTGGGAGGCCATATATATAGGCCTCACACTTACAAGGGCAAAACAGGAATGAAAATACAAGAAAAACCCTAGAAAAGCATGAAAATGGGACCTGAACAGAATTTACGACGCTACACTACAATTACGATGCTAAGCTAAACTGACGACGCGAAACTCGTCTGGCGTTGTACTCACGTCCCTAGGGAGGGTCACGTCGTAGCAGGGGGCTCACGTCGTACTCGGAGGATCGCGTTGTAGGTGCTTCACGTTGTACCTCGGATGGCGTCGTGTCTGGCTAGCGTCGTGGGAAGCCAGCGTCGTCAGGGAGGCTCGCGTCGTGCGTTGTCTCGCGTCGTAGGGCTTCACGTCGTAAACCTTGAACTTCAACAAGTCTTGCTCGGGCCCACCATGGTTGTTTAATTATTACATGCCATTGTTTAAACTTAATTTTAACAAAACAACAGTTTCAACACCTCCGATCGTTGATTGGCCCCCGTCCGGCGACGGCGGCGGCGCCGACCAAATTCCGGCCAACTTCCGGCGAACTCTGATCAACCTCCGGTGGACTTCCGGCGATGCTCCGGCGGCTCTTCCGGCGATGGTGGTGACTGTGCTACTTCTTCAGTGTAGAATTGGAGAGCCCATGCATTGCATGTACGGGCGATCCCCAATTTCCTCAAGCTGGATCAGGATTAATGCTTCCGGACTGCTTCCTTCTTCTCTATCGGTGTCTGCTTGAAACTCCGCGGTTCTGAGAAGACTGGCAATTTTATCTGTGAATCTTTTGGCCCTGCTTCTGGAGCATGGTCCATCCGAAATTATGGTTGCAGTTGATCTGGCTACCATGCCATTGGGGGCCGCCACCCCCTCGAGTTCAAAGTTTGCCATTATTTTTTTATATATATAGTTATGTGCATTTTAGTTATGGTAGAAAATATTTTTATGTAATTCCGCCCCCGAGCTCAAACTTTGCCATTAATTTTTTATATGGTTGCATGAATTTTAGCTATAGTAAAAAGTATTTTCTTATAATTTACGCAATGCCGCAATGGAGAAGATGAATGGTAAAAAAGGTAACATATTTCTTTGTTGGTGGATTTTTTCAACATAGGCTTATATGTTCTTCAATCCTAATAATTAAAATAATAAACTTTGCCCACTATATAAAGTTGTCATTAAACTACGGAGAGCATGTTTTAAGGGCTTATGATATTCGCATTGGTCCTATCTATTATGATTACTACGGTTCAAAGATTATTAAAGATCTTTTTCTACATTGAAGTTTATTAAGAGAGATATGCGTAACACAATGGGAGATGATTGTTTTAGTAACTCCTTAGTATATACATTGAAAATTAAAAGGTTTTATAACGTTTTCAAAAAATATCGACTCGTAATTTACAATTGCCGTACATAATGTAAAAGTAAAATATTTATAATGAATTTTCTATATAATATCTTTTTATTTATTTTATACTATATTGTGAGAAAAAAATTCGTAGTTCGCCCCCTCGGTTCTCACACTCTGCGTCCGCCACTGGGTATGGGGCTCTCGCAGCTTAAGCAAATGTATCTGGTTCGAGCATTTGTATATGCAGAATTTTGCTTTGGAAGAGACAACCCTTTAATGCTCATCAGAAACCCGCGAGATTAGTCTTGGATCCAATATGTCATGGGGATACCCTATATATGCTAAAAACAGATGACACTAATATTTTAATAACATACATTAATTTAATAAGTATTTTATTACATAAGTTACATTATTGATATAAATCAATAAAGTTTCTTAATCGATTGACAAAGTTTATGCATCAATCTTAATGACGCAAATGGTTGATGCAAACACGAAGACAACGGATCTACTAACGGATAAAGCATTAGGGGAGCTGATTGACTCTTTATTTGTTTAAGTGAACACTAATCTTAAAAAGATTAACCAAGTGTTAACAATACCTGAGAATTGAGATGTAATATACATATTTAATTTATTATTTTAAATCAATTATAAAACAATACATATCAATACATTATATCTATAATTTGTTTTTTGTGAATAACCGGGTATCCTCATGCTATATTAGACCCAATATTAATTTTTCGATGATCTACATGGACAATGAATGACGTATCTCACAAAGCAGTTTTTTGTATGAACATAGCTTGAACTCGAAACATTTCTTAAGTCACTTAGGGACCCACTCCACTCAAGTCAATTTAACTACTCACTCCGTCCCATATTTATCTTCTTACTTTCCGTTTTTGGACGTCCCACATTTATCTTCCTACCCCAAAAAGGGAATTTTTTTTTACTAAAATGTCCCTACATGTCCATATATTTACAGAAAAACCAATCCTTAATTTTACTAACAATTGCACTACAAGACAAAAAGAGATAAATTTACCCCTCAAAAAGTACACATGAAAATAATAAAATACAACTTTCTTAAACTCCGTATCTACAGTGTCGAAGAAGATAAATATGGGACGGAGGGAGTATTGTTTACATGTATTCTCTTTTCGATTTTTGTTTTCCTAAAGGTTAAGTATATACTTATCTCAATTCTTTAATAATTGTATCATTTATGTATTTCACGCAATCTAATAAATATTTTTAACAATTGATAACTCATATTATATATGAGTAAAAAATATAAAAAAAAATTGATATTCTAAAATTACGTGATTAGACGAATCTTGACTATGTTTTTTTTTTCTTCTTAATAACCATATTAAAAAAAATTGATCAAAATTAATCAATTAATAGTTAACACTATGCAAATTGAGCAATTAAATGAGCACTACAAAAAAATCGCTGGGAGGCGAAGACACGTTTTCCTCGCCTATGTCCTCGCCTACAGCGTGAGGCGAGGAAAACGTGTCCTCGCCTTTATGATTGTCGGGTTCCCATGTTAGTCGACAGTGTCCTCGCCTGTAGGCGAGGACTTTAGCGAGGAAATGGGCGACGACAGTGGCGAGGAACGGGGCGAGGAATGGGGCGAGGAAACAGGCGACGAAATTGGCGAGGAAAACACAGTGCATACTTTTTAAGCACTAGGCGACGACAGGGATTTGTCGCCCATGTCCTCGCCTCCCAATTTTATTTTATTTTTTTAAAAAAATTCTATTATCCTGATACCAAATATGCAATTTGTTGAATTCAAATAAAGTGCAATTTTCAATAAATCTTTTTTTTTTTCCTTGCAAAGGTGATCAACAAGATTTTGGAATATACTATAATAGTATGTGTATTACAATTAGACTACTCTACATGTACATATATACTAGAATTAGTTGGTAAAAGCTGTGTTGTCCATTCTTCCTGGTTCCCGAAAATCAATTTCACCTGCTTCAAATGAAACATACACACTATCAATTGAGACCCTTTCCCGTTACTCTCCGTGCTATCCTGAATGAAACACACACGTACTATCGTACCACAAAAGAGAAGCCCATAAGAGAGGGGGAACCATGCCTGCTGGATATGAGGTGCAAGTTTTTCCAGTGCTTGAGAATAGGGCAAAATGGCCTGAAAGTAAAGGGGGGATCACTCATTTGATGCCTTAGACGAGCAAAATTATCTGCAGAATGGAACAGACTTGGGCAGTTAACACACTTACCCTAGCATGATATCCTAGGAACGAATCGTTCCAGACACTCAACAGACCTAATAGCATTTGCACCATCAAAGTTTGCCAGTGAAAAAATTGATTATATAATTGATAAACAATGAGAAGGCAGCAGAGACAATCCAAGAATGTCAATGTGATGTGATGCAAGGACTGAAAGTCTAGATTATTCACCTGGCATCTGGCAAAAATGGGAGTTTAAACCCCTCAGGTTTGAAACTTTATCCAATCAACAATTCTTTAAGTAGTAAAAATTCAACGATAAACGATATCCTTATAAATTTTTATTCTTAAAAGGAATTCATAGTACTAGTTATGTAAAATAATAAAGGAACAAGAAGATAAATGTGCCATATAATATGATGATGCTATTATTATTTGTGTAGTCTACTTGAGTATCCCCGACAGTTGCAGCCGCCGAATGAGCAACTTCCACCTCCCTATCATTTTCAAGGAACTTAGCACACTGCACCATAATTTCAATCAAGCAAATTTAGATAGAAATAAAAACTTTGCTATTGATAGCAACCCAGTGTAATCAAAGTAAGGAACGTGAAAAGAGCAGAGCACCATACCTCTGAGGGATCCATATTTGCAGTGGATTTGAAAAACTTATCCAGATAAGACCCTTCAACTGATGAATAACCCAAACCAGATACATATAGTAAATGACCACCTCAGTAGTCAGTAATATGTATTGCATTGATAGTTAGACAAGTTGAAATCATGCACAAATTGTATTAGAAGAATATATATATATATATATATATATATATATATATATATATCAATCGGTTGTTCACAGAAAATGCCTCATTACTCAGAAGTTGAATGAGAATTACCAGGAACTACTTTTCTTATTAAATTGCTAAATTTTATCAATATGCTTCATAGTTACTACTTACTAGTGAGAAGAAGAACCCTTATTGTTAACAGGAGAAAGTTTCCAAGATAACTACCAAAAATTTTAAAAACGAATATATATATATATATATATGTTAACAGGAGAAAGTTTCCAAGATAACTACCAAAAATGGCATCATACGATGTCCTAAAGAACATCAAGGAAATTAAAATCCATTATTTTTTTTTATAACAAAGGACCTTCACGAATCACAATCACAAATCCGGACTGAAGAAAAAAAAAATTCGGAGGTACTGAAGAAAAAAACAAAGTCAGAGGTGGAGCTGGATGATATACTTGATGACAAAATAGATCTGTTTCGATTCAAACATATATACGGATTCCTGCTAGCATTAACTCAGGAATGTTTCGACAAGGCAGTGATGATCAAACATAGAGCTTTAGATGCATGTCAATCACTCTATTTGTACAACTAAACTCAAAAACCCATCTTCCATAGCAAATATCACACTGCTAATCCTACAAAACTATCAAATATTATTCATTCATGTTCCACCCATCTACAAAATCCAATTTCATCACAAATACCAACACTACATTCATCTTTCGGAAAACCTCCCAATATAAAGAACAATAATACTCCGTACAACTTAGGGCAGAATATTAATCCATACAACATAATAGATTAACAAGAGTATTGATCCATATAACTGTAGAGGCAGTTGGGTAAACACAGTATCTAATTGAGCAAATAGAGGGAAATTAACAATTAAAGACAATCCTATTTGATTTTTGCATGCATCACAGGGCAAGTTACAGGACCTTGTAGAGAACCATTCAAACTAATTCAAACTACAATTTTCGGAAAAAAGGCCAAATATATCCATTTTATTTAAAAAAAAGTCAAATCTATCCTTTTTTTTATTTTATTACCGAATTTATCCTCTACATATGCTAATTATATCCAGAAATATCCTAAATTCACTAATCGTGGAATGGCTGCTGACGTGGCAATAAATTAACTTAAACCCTACACGCTGGATGGGATTTGAAGTGTCTCTCAATTAGGGCTGGGAAAAAAATACCGAGTATACCGCATACCGCACATACCGTATTGAAAAAAGAAATATCGAAATTTTCGGTATACCGTAATTTTCGATACGGTATCATACCGAAAAGATTTTCAGTACCGTATACCTTACCGAACTTTACGGTATGAAAAATTTCATACCGTTGTTGTACCGAACATTTCGGTATACCGATCTTCGGTATACCGAAAGTTTCGGTATGAAATATTTCCATACCGTTTCCATACCGACATTCCGGTAAGTTCGGTATATACCGCTATACCGAACATTCAGTACATACTGACATACCGTATCGCGGTATATACCAACATACCGAATATTCACTACATACCGACATACCGGTATTGTGGTATATACCGGCATACCGAACTTTCGCTATATAACAATATACTGATATTACGGTATATAACGGTATCGCGGTATATACCGATACCGTGGTATATACCAAAGTTCGGTAAGGTAGCGGTATACCGCGATATCAAAAAAATTTATAACGTTACCATACCGAAATTTTACGGTACGGTATGATACCATACCAAAAATTACGGTATACCGAAAATTTCGATATTTTCGGTATTTTTTCGATACGGTATGTGCGGTATGCAGTATATTCGGTATTTTTCCCCAGCCCTAATTGAGACACACTTCAAATTCGATCCAGCATGTTGGGTTTAAGTTAATTTATTGCCACGTCAGCAGGCATTCCACGATTAGTGAATTTAGGATATTTCCGGATATAATTAGCATATGTAGAGGATAAATTCGGTAATAAAATAGAAAAAGGATAGATTTGGCTTTTTTTAAAACAAAATGGATATATTGGGCCTTTTCTCCTACAATTTTCCAGCAAAATCAATTGTCTTTCAGGAAAATTACAGGGAAATTAACAAGCAAACACAATCCTGTTTAAATCTACAATCTTCCAACAAACATATAGACTAAATACTTTAATTTTATTTGATTTCTGGTAGAACCATTCAGGCTAAAGTCAAGCGCATATCCCGTTCCAATCCAAGCTATAGAATATAAAATCAATTGCATTCCCATTCAACACACAGGAAACCATACCTGAACGCGAATACAAGAGTTGCTGTTGCGGAAAGTTTCCGTCCATTGCAGGAGTATGAGGACGCCGATTTACAATTGGTTGCGGGCCTGGTCACCTTCTCAGGGGCTGGAGCTTCTGGCAGAATGGAGAGGGCGATGAGGGGACCGGAGCAGGCTCGCCGGATTTGTGAGGGCAGTGGCATTTAGGGTTCGCAGAGGCGATTGAAGGCCGGAGGCTTCGTTTGCGGGGGCGGAGGGGATCCGCGTGGGCAGGGAGGCTGCGTGGGCGGGCGATCGGAGAGAGCGGAGGATTCCGACGTGAGATAGATCGACGATGGAAGTAGAAGATATCTCAATTTCAGATTGTCTCGTCTCAGAAAAACGCAATTACAGTTGTGGCTGGAGGGGAAATCTCTCTTCACCTTTGAATTTCAAGCTATCTGGTAGTATTTGTGGGTTAGGGTTAAATTGATTTGGAAAGAAGGCGACCACTGCAGTTTTCTCGCCCAATTCCTCGTTTTAAGGCGATGAATAATATTTCCTCGCCCAATTACTCGCCATAGGGCGACGAAAACATTTTTTCCTCACTTTAATCCTCGGTAACTTTTAAAATAAAAATAATTTAAAATTAAAAAAAAATGTAGGCGACGAAATTCAATTTTCGTCGCCTATGTCCTCGCCCCCATGCAAGGAAATTTTTTTCCCTCGCCTCCCGTCGTCGCCTACGGGCGATTTTCTTGTAGTGGAGAACAAATGAAGTATCAAATCATTCTCTCGCCAGGAGATGGAGACTTGCCCAAACGGTCAAGTCCGTGCTTTTCCACCACCCTATCTCTGACTTCTGGTCTTTAAAAAAAGTATTTCTCTCGCCATCATCCTTAATAATTGGGGTCCATTTTTCTTTATAGTCCAAGTTGAAAACATCTGAAAATGAAATATAAATAAGTATTTATTTAAAGGACTTGTCATTCTTATATATAAATACTATAATTCATATACTATTTATTGGTGTGAAATCGTCTAAACAAAATTAAATGAGAGATTTTTGTTCTTGTTATGACTGTAGTATTATTTATGCAATCATTGATCCAAAAAAACAACTTGATGATATTGAAGGATGTTAGCATAGTTTTTTTTTTTTTTTTTTTTTATGTACCGAGTATCCTTAAGCCACATTTGATCCAAATATTAATCATTCGAAGATCTGGTGGGCATTGAAGGATTGTATCTACTAAAGCAGAATTCTGCATAAAAACTCGAACCCAAGACCTTTGCTTAAACTGCCAGAGCCCGTACCACTCAGTCAACTGCGTTTGGTGGATGTTAGCATAATAGCATATTTTGATATCTGTTCAATATTTTAAATTCCATCATTTTAGTTTTTTGTTTAAAAAAAAATTAAAATTCAAGATTCAGATGTATTCTACTCCACATAACTACATTAAATTTTGATTTACTACTCAACCAGTCAAAGCCAAACCAAAGTGTAGGGATTTTGGTCCATTAATTATTTGGTGGGGTATTTGATGTGAAATTAAATTGTACGATCTAAACTATTATTTAAATACATATAGGATTAATTTAATAGTAACATCTATCCATACATAGTTTAACTTTTGCATGAAAATGATTACAATTTTTATTTTGAAAATTATTTAAATCTAATTTTTGCGGCCAAAAATATACAAAAGCCCGAAAGGGTAAATAGTTATGGTTAATTTTTATAAGAACAAGCTTTCCACTTTTGCATAATATATAAAGATATAAAAGTTAACTATTTATCTAATTATTGTGGTTGATTTTTTCTAACCTGTATAGGTTGTTCAGAAAAAAAAAAAAAATTATTGTGGTTGAATTTAAGTTCCACGAAACCCAAGCATAATCGATCAAAAATAACATAATAATAGTAGTATAATGCATAATACAATTATCAAATTATTAGTAAGAAGGGGATTATAACTTGGCCTAATGGTCTAAGTCTAATTTTTCCAACCGGCCTCCTATCCCTCTTTTTCCCATTTGTAATTTATGTGACTTCGACTCCCACACACCATTGTGGGTACACGAGTGTCAATATTTTTTTTAAAAAAATATTAGTACGAATAAAAAAATTCAAAGTGTAACTATCATGCAAAAATATTTTGCTCTATTAGTAGCATTAATACTCTCTCTGTTCTAGTTAGTTGTGTCTCATCTGGATTTTTTTTATACTGTTTGTCTATGTTTTTTGGTTACAGAGCCATAATGGCCAGCTAAAGAGAAAAGGGAAAAAGATTAATCAGAAGAAGAAGAACAGAAAGCTCCCATCTGATCAGCGCCTGAGGTACCTCCTACCATCCATGTCATGCTGTAAGATCGACACCAGCTCATCCGGTGGATAAGCCCATATTGTTTGTCTATTTGGTAAATTTGATCTATTTTTTTTTTATAATTCTAAATTTCTAATTATATAATAAAAATATAGTCAAGTGAATTGTTGCGTTCTTATTTTAACATGATTTTAGAATATATATTTTATACTCCGTCTGTCTCATTATTTATATCCCACTTTCATATTTTGTCAGTCCCAACACTTTTGTCTTGTTTGTATTTCAGAAAATAATTAAGTATCAATCATCAAACCTATCTCATCACACCATATCAATAAATAAGTAGAATACTAAAAATTCAAACACACTAGATACTACTATTAATAAATTCAAACTTACGACTATCACATCATATATAAATAAGTAAAAAAAAAATCAATCTCATTACAATAACATCACATAAATTTCTAATGTACTCATACATTAAATAATAACCATCCCTACATAAAATACCGTGCCCAAACATTTTGAGATACTATAAATGAGAAGAAGGGAGTATAATTTATACTTCTACAAATTTTAAAATATTAACCGTTAAACAATGAATTTAGACTTCGTGTCAAAAAGTTTTGAAACAAAAATAATGAGATATATATAGGTCATAACGATAGAAAAAAATGATGTATGCGTTAATGCATGGACTAATAATATATATACTCCCTCTGTATATATATATATATATTCCACTTCTGTATTTTACGCGCTTCAATATATATTTTTAATACTCAATATCTCAAATGGTGTATAAGCAAAAATTATAAAAATTTAATATTTTAAAACTATGTGATTAGACAAATCTAACATCTCATTTGATTATATTTTATCTTATATAACTGTGTTTAAAACTCAAATTAAAATTACTTAATAAATAATACATTATAAACTATGTAAACAGTAGACATATAAAAACGGAGGGAGTCCAAGGAAAAAAGTCGTACAAAGTACAAAGCGTAAAGTGTCAAAAACCCCTTTCAAGAGTGAGCTCAAGCTATACCTATGTTGCCTTTTGGTACGTGAGAATTAATTACCTTTTCAGGAAGGTTTTAAGCTTATAATGATTCCCTTAATCGACAAATGGGATTGCAAATAATAGGCCTTAATTGAGTTAAAATAAATCTAAATTCAAAATATTATTAAAAAGAGTGTTGATATTAATGATTTTCTCTTCTACTAATTTGAATTGGAAAAGAAATCAAAATTATTGTAGTTTTTTGTAGGGTTGGCGTTATTGTGCGGACATGAGAAATTCGCACCGTGCGGACAGTGATCTCCATCGTTGATCAATTTGATCATCCAACAGTTGAAATCAATTATAGGGTTAATTTCATAATTTTACTTTTAAGATATTTAATACTATCTCTGTTCTCTTGAAACTGCAACATTCACCACATGCACGCAATCCAATGCATATCTTTAATGATTAATAACCTAAATTGTGTACACATAAAAATTATAAAAAGTTGATATTATAAAACTTCAAGATAAGACGAATCCAACAAGATCTACTTGACTATATTTTTTCTTGTATAACTATGATAAAAATTTGAATCAAAGTTAAACAATGAAAAGTAGCAAAAAATGAAATGTTTCACTTTCAAAGAAACAGAGGAAGTATGTTGTATTCACAACATAGACTATACAATTCAACGACATGGCATACACAATTTAGCGACGAAGCCAATACAATTCAGCGACATGGCTTATGCAATTCAGCGACATTATTATATTCATCTCAGCGACGTTTGAAGTTAGAACTATTTTGAAGTTCATTGCGATTTAAAACGCATCTTAGCGATGGAGTTTTCACAATTCAGCGACATGGCCTATGCAATTCAACGATATTATTGTATTCATTTCAGCGACACTATTATATATTTCAGCGACCTAGTTCTATGTATTTTAATGCATCTCAACGACGGAGCCTACACAATTCAACGATATGGCCTACGTGCCATGGATCTCTTGGTTACTAACTTGTTTAAGAGAGATTAGGAAATGATTAGAGGAAGATTAAGAAGATGGAAGATGGAAGAAGATGTACTCAAATAGTAAATGAAGGGATAAGGAAGCTAAACCACAACAAGAACCGTCGGGGAAGGCAACCAAGTTGTAGGAACCTTGACCTCAATCCAATCCTTCAACTCAAGCCTTGGTTTGTGTAATCACAATGGATACTTCAATCCAATATGATGAATGTTTCTCAACAAACATACAAAGGTGAGTGAGAGTGAGTGAGCTCTCGGGTTTGATCTTTTAAAGAGAAAGATTATATTTCATTCAAGCAAAAGATGTCTACAAATGAAGCGGGAGGACATATATATAGGCCAAACCCCTTAGAAAATAAAAGAAATGAAAAATACATCAAAAAAAATGAGGCAATGCGGTTTAGGGGAGACCGATGCGGTTTATACCGCATCGTTGGTGGAAAGAGACCGGATTGGTCATGAAAGACCTATCTATTACAAAGTATTATAGGGTGATGTGGTCTAAAGGGGCAATGCGATATATTCCGCATTGGACGTTGAAACCGCATCGAACACATAATAATAATAATAATAATAATAATAATAATAATAATAATAATAATAATAATAATAATAATAATAATAATAATAATACTGAGGCAATGCGGTTTGTGAAGCAATTCGGTTTATACCGAATTGAGGTAACAAAACCGCATTGGGGACTTAGGAAATAAATACATACTAAGGCATGGAGTGCGATGCGGTATTAAACCGTATTGGGGGCGATGCGGTTTATACCGCATCGGATTGGGAAAAGGGCATGAAAGGATCGATACGGTTTAAAGACCGCATTAGGGCGATGCTGTTTATATCGCATCGATGCGGTATAAACCGCATTGCTTAAAGCGCATCGGTAAAGCGCATTAATCCTCATGCCTTAGCCAATCTTAAATGCCTTTATTTTCCACACTATTACAAAATATTATGTCCAACCAATCTCCGACTTGTCCGAAAATTGTCCGGTGACCGACGGTGGCTCCGGCCGACCTCCGGCCAACTTCCGGCCAATTTTCCGGCGAGCTCCATTTTGTCCTCCGGTGATGCTCCGGTGCTCCGGCAACTCCTCCGATGACCTTCCGGCGACTCTCCGGCGACGGCGATGGCTTAATTCTTCAAAATTGGGAATTCCATGGGTGGAATCCCTCCGGTCTCATCGAGCTGGATCATGATCAATGCTTTCGGGTTGCGGCCTTCTTCTTTGTTGATTTCTTCTTGGAATTCCTCAGTCTTAAGAAGGGTCGCAATCCAGTCCATGAATTTCTTTGCCCGTCTCCTGGAGTGTGGTCTCGATGGGATTATTAATGCTGTAGATTTGGCTCCCACGCCATCCCCTCCCCCTTGAGAAGGTTGAACCATCAACCGAACAAGCTCCTCACCATCTTCCTCGTAGAGAGCAAGATCTACAACATTAAAAGTGCATTAATTCCATACTCTGGAGACAGTTCTAACCTGTAGGCGTTGTCATTGATCTTTTCCAAAATTCTGAATGGACCGTCTCCTCGCGGAGAAAGTTTGTCTCGCCTTTTCATTGGAAATCTCTCCTTTCTCATATGGAGCCAGACCCAATCCCCGGGGTTCAACAGCAGCTTCTTGCGTCCTCTATTCGCATATCTTGCATTTGTCTCTGTGCCCTTCTTGAGGCTTTCCTGGACGTTCCTATGAAGCTCTTGTATCGCCCGAGCCCTGTCCCTGCCATTAACATTAAAATGCTCATTGCGGGGCAATGGCAGCAAATCAACAGGGGTTAGAGGGTTGAAACCATAAACAATTTCGAACGGTGACATGTTCGTGGCACTGTGACGTGTCTATTGTATGCAAACTCTATGTAGGGCAGACACTCGTCGCAGCTCTTGTAGCTTGAAGTAGTAATAATCCGCAGCAGATTCCCTAACACTCTGTTGACGGCTTCAGTCTGCCCGTCTGTTTGAGGGTGATATGTTGTGGAGAATAACAGCTTCGTGCCAATCTCATGCCACAGAGATTTCCAGAAGTAGCTGACAAATTTCGTGTCCCTGTCCGACACAATCGTCTTAGGGATCCCATGGAGACGCACCACGTCCTTGAAAAATAATTTGGCAATGTGGTGGGCGTAATTGGTCTTCGTGCAAGGAATAAAATGCGCCATCTTGCTGAAGCGATCTACCACTACAAATATTGAATCTTTGTTTCGAGCAGTCCGTGGTAGTCCAAGCACGAAGTCCATTGATAGATCAATCCATGGACCCTCGGGAATGGGTAGAGGCATATAAATCCGTGTGGCTTGGAAGTGGATTTCGCCTTCAGACAGACGATGCACTTGGATATCAGATCATCCACTTCCTTCCTCATTCCCGGCCAGTAGAAACGCTCGCTCAAAATACCAAATGTGGCAGTCCTTCCGAAATGTCCCATGAGGTCTCCGTTATGCACTTCTTTGATCAATAATTCGCGAACGGATCCCTTCGGGATGCACAGCCGGTTCTCAAAATATAAAAATCCATCAAGTCTAGAAAATTCATTGAACCCGTGCTTTTCGGTCTCTGCCCAAAAACTCTGAAAATCAGGATCAGTGGCATATTGATCCTTAATAGGCTCGAAGCCAATAAGATGTGTTGTGGCAATGGCCGCCAAGGCTGTTCTTCGAGATAGGGCATCCGCAACAATATTTTCCTTTCCCTTTTTGTACTTGAGCACATAAGGGAAAGTCTCAATAAATCTGCTCCATCGCGCATGCCTCTTTCCCAACTGGCCTTGATTCCGAATATGCTTAATGGTCTCGTGGTCCGTATGGATAATGAACTCACGGCCCCACAGATAGTGTTGCCACGTCTTTAACGCTTGGACCACAGCGTAGAGTTTTTTGTCGTATGTTGAATAATTCAACTGAGCGCCAGAGAACTTTTCGCTGTGGTATGCCACCGGCTTCCCATTTTGCAGTAAAACTGCTCCCATGCCGGTGCCCGATGCATCGCATTCTATCTTGAAGGGTAGATCAAAATCTGGTAGGGCCAGTACCGGTGCATGAGTTAGTTTGCTCTTCAGCTCCTCAAAGCTTTTCTGCTCAGGCGGCCCCCACTTGTAGACAAGTCCTTCTTGAGCAATGAAGTCAGGGGTGCCGCAATCAAACTAAAATTGGGGACGAATCTCCAAAAGAAACCACACAGACCCAAGAATTGACGGACTTCATGTAAGCTCGTGGGTGGCTTCCATTCCGAGATCACTTTTATTTTCGTCTAATCGACCTTAAGACCACCACGTCCAACAATATATCCCAAGAAGGAAAGCTCGGTTGCATGGAATGTGCACTTCTCCTTGTTGGCATATAACCGAACTTCCCGTAACCTGTTCAGTACCTGTTGAACATGGTCAAGGTGATCAGACTCACTAGCACTATACACTAAAATGTCATCAAAATATACAACTACAAATTTATTAATAAAAGGACGAAGGGTCTCATTCATAAGCCGCATGAATGTTGAAGGCGCGTTCGTCAGTCCAAATGGCATGACTAGCCATTCATATAGTCCGAATTTCATTTTGAACGCCGTCTTCCATTCATCTCCCGGTTGCATCCGGATTTGATGATAACCACTTCGTATATCAATTTTTGAAAAGATGCTGGCATGACCCAGCTCGTCAAGCATGTCTTCTAGCTGCGGAATTGGGTGCCGATACTTGATGGTAATCGCGTTCACAGCTCGGCAATCTACACACATGCGCCATGTTCCGTCTTTCTTGGGAACTAATAAGACAGGTACAACGCAAGGTGAGAGGCTTTCTCGGACCCATCCCTTGTTCACCAGCTCTTGTACTTGCCTCTGCACTTCCTTAGTCTCCTCCGGATTCATGCGATAGGCTGGCCGGTTCAGAATTGAAGCGCCTGGCACGAAATCGATTTAATGTTCGATGCCGCAAAGAGGTGGCAGACCAGCCAATACTTCATCCGGGAAAACATCAGAGTTCTTGTCTAACATCCTGGAAAAACTTACAGGAATATCAGGTGCAGCAGTGCAAGTTCTATGAATATCATCAACAGGTTTGCATAAGCAAGGAAACAGTAACCTGTTGAGCTTGGTGCGCGCATTGGTTTGCTCGAAATCTGTTCGAGTAGTCAGCAGGAAAGGATTGGCAGAAGTGCTCTCAATGCAGAGGGTCTTTCCTCGTTCCTTTGATTTCCTTTCTGCTTCATCCTTCTTCATATTAGCATACAGAACTTCCTGATCTGCTCGAACCATCTTCACAGACAGTGGCTTGACATTTATTTTCTTTTGTTTAAAAATAAATGATAGACAGTTGGCATGACCCTTGTATTTGACATCGCGATCATATAACCACGGTCGGCCTAGCAGTATGTGACAAGCAGTCATAAGAATGACGTCACAGATAACGCTCTCAGAATAAGACCCGATCTTGATAGGAATTTTCGCTCTCCGATTGACTTTCAGGTCGCTATTATCGTTCATCCAATGGAAGTGGTAGGGACTCGGATGTTCTTCCGTTGGGATTCCTAACCTTCGAACAACATAGGCACTCACGGCGTTAGTGCAACTCCCATTATCAACAATGACAGAAGCAGCATTTCCCTTCAAATCACAATGACAGTAAAATAAATTCTCCCTTTGCTCGTCAACACGAGGTTTTTCTTCAGATCGTTCAGCACTGAGAGTTCGCATGGCCACCAGATTGGTCAAGGTGCGATCCTCTTCAACTGTTTCCTCGGCTGCATAAAATTCTTCACTGTCATCGGAGTCCTCATTTTCTTCTCTCTCAGCCTGTGGAGAATGTTCATCATCAGAGTCTATTATCCTCCAAGATTCATCTTCCAAGAGTGCAGCTCTTTTGTTAAAAGGGCACTCAGGTGAGTAATGTCCCTTTCGTCCACATTTGAAGCATGCGACCTCCTTCTTCCGATCCTTTTCAAATTTAGGCCTCTCAATGACCGCGGGTTTAGGACCTTCCGGACGGTAGGTCTTAAATTCCTTGGCCATTTCGAAACCCTTCGGCTTTGGCTTATCGTCCCTTGGAATGAATATCTTTTGATTCCAAGGTTTCTGTGAACTGGATCCGGAATCGGGTCTGTATTTCTGCACTCGAGTTCGTTCATCGGTCTCGAGTTTCATGGCTAACTCCACCAAGTCAGACAGAGTGTCGTATGGTCGAAGTTTTGCCTCCTTTCGGATCTCGACTCGGAGTCCTTTGAGAAATCTAGACTTTGTGATGCCTTCGTCTTCGATCACTCCGGCTTTCAGTAAGAGAGTCTCCATTTCTTTGTAGAACTCTTCTACCGACATGTTCCCTTGAACAAGAAAGGCAAGCTTATCGTATAAGTCCTGTCGGTAGTGAGATGGAACAAATCTGTTCTCCATTGTTCTGGTCAGTGTAGCCCAAGTTCGAATGGGATCATAGCCATTCCGATGAATGTCATGAGTCACTTTCTGCCACCATACCAACGCATAATCCTTGAAAGCACAGACGACCACATTGACCTTTTTTATGTCCGCGTAGTTATGGCAGTTGAAAATGAGCTCCATCGAATGCTTCCATTCAAGAAATTCATCCGGATTGGATGTACCCTTGAATGGGGGAATGTCGAACTTGATCCCATTCAAGTCACGGTCGGGTTCATCCTGAAGATTATTTCTGCGGGGGTTCCTGTAGACTTCCTCCTCTTCTGGGTCTGATTCAGAATCATTTTGTTGGTGCCTGAATGGTCGGTGAGGAGCTGGAACTCGTGGAGGTTGGAGATTTGCGGGTGTCTGAGGCACATGATGGTTCCGGCCAACTCGTCGCGGTCCTCGTTGCTGGGCCTCGAGCTCAGCTTCAGCTTCCTCCATTTCATGTGTTTGAACACCCTGGGGTCCACTGTGGTGGTGGCTGCGAAGGGTTCCGGATGTAGACAGTGGAGTAGCTTGAGGAGTGGCCTGGGGGGTTTGCTTGTCAAACACTTCCTGGATTTTTAGCTCAAGACGCCTCATGGTTTCAGCCTGAACAGCACTGCCATGCATGGTCATGTCGTCCTTGAAGGTGTCGACCCGTTGATTCAAATCATCCATCCTCTGATCCATACTGTCCATACGCTGGTCCACGTTGTCCAAACGACCAGTCATTTTCAATAATACGTCCATCAGATCCTTGTTAGTCGGTTGTCCTGAACCTGCCATGATAAAAGACTAGACAGAAAATATTAAGCAATATCTGAAAAGATAATAAAATTAAGCAAACAAAAGAAGATGACAATATTATGTAAAATAACAGAGGGAATTTATCTGGGTCACTCGAAAATTCGCTCAGTTTGCTCACAACCCGATGGCAGAATGCTGGGTTGATTCACAACCTGGTATGAAACGCAGTCCACGGTGATCACAAACAAATGCCCAAGCGTTCAGAGAGTGAGGTCAGAGATATGGGACGCGCAGTACACGGAACAAATGTAACTGCTCGACTTGATTCAAAAATTATAAGGCGGAATTATGTATCATGCAATGCAGACAGTTATGTTCAACACCTTATGCGAGCAATTATCACAGCAACAGTGTATCTGGTCCCAATATAGAAGTGTAAAATAAAATCTCACTAAACATTCGGAAATAAACCCAGAATACTCAAATGACTTCTCGGGCTAGGTTTCACAATGTGCCAATCCAATATCCACTTTATTGTAAAAATTACTCAAGTGGCTTCTTGGGCTAGGGTTTCACAATTGTGTCAGTCCGATATTCACCTTATTGTATTCCACTCAAGAAAATAGGAGAAAATAATATAAGTGAAGGAATAAGAAAATTTCCAACACTTAGAAATAAAAATTGTCCAGTTAATGCGGTTTACAGGTGCAATTCGAAATAGGAAGGAAACCGCATTGAGGCAAAAAGACCG
>JAOANR010000006.1:39559844-39639154 GCA_030278955.1 Hygrophila difformis | reverse complement strand
AATTTTTGTTGTGATTAGTTTTTATGGACTAATCCATATTTTGACTATTTTAGTCCATAATATTTTAAGAAAATATTAGTTTTACTCCCTAGTATGTTTTACATTTTGACTATTATCCCTAAAGTTTTTAACAAATATTATTTATACCTTTTTGTTATCTTTTCATCATTTAAAACTTATATTTTATTACGTAATGTATTTTAAATTTTTGTTGTGATTAGTTTTTATGGACTAATCCATGATTTTATAAAATAAATTTTAATTATAATTACGTTTTGATTATCTGTTAATTTTTTAAATATTATTTTAGTCCATAATATTTTATCCAATTTAAAATTAAGAAGGATGAATTAAATTTAATAAGGAAAAAAGAGTCTGCACAGGCCAAAAAGTATTCAGAATTTATTATATAGATTATTATTATAAGCCTTAAAATCGAATTTATACAACGATATCAAGTCTTTTAGGGGTATACTTCTTATATTCTGTTACAGTACAAATTATTTTTAAAAATGGTATAACAATTTACTCCAAATTTCATATACATTTTTAGTTTATACTGAAATAGTTGAGGATTACTGGATTAAGGATATTATGTCTAATAATTAAATATGATATGTTTAGTCTTTTTTTTTTCCTTTTCTTTCTTTTCTTCTTTAAAAAGAAAGAAAATATGTAGAATTTGTTTATAATGGCATAAAATTGTTTAGGTTATTAGTCATTTTACATTAATCAATATCTTTAGGGTCAATTTAATGTTTGTATCATATTTTCAATGAACTATTTTTATTTAAAATATAATTGTTATATTCCTTATATTGATATATGATTATATATTTTTTACACATAAATTTGTAACCTAATTAAATTTATTTAATAATATTATAGTATTAATACTTTTTAAAATATTATGTATACAATCAAATAATTTATATATGTATTTTTAATCAATTATATCTTTTTAAAATATATATGAAGATTTTCTCAATGTTTTGTTATAGTAATAGATAGATTTATTTTCGTTCACCAAAAAAATAGATAGATTTATTTTCTAAATATAGATACCGATGGTGTGTCCGATGATGTGTAATTAGTCAGCAGATTACGTGTAAACTTAAGAACCGTCAATTTATAAATAAGCATATAATGACTGATTAACCCTTTAAAATTAAGAAGGATGAATTAAATTTAATAAGGACAAAAGAGTCTGTACAGACCAAAAAGTATTCAGGATTTATTATATAGATTACCCTTTAGTTGATATAATTGTTATTTCTTGACATTTATTACGAAAGAGTTTAGTTGAAGGTGTCACACCCCCATTTTTAAAAACAGCGGAAGAAGGGTGTTACCGCCACATTTCCTATTTAAGCTCAGTACCAAGTTGACTTAAATAGAAAATGCTAAGGCTTAAAATTTAAAATATATTTAAAACCATAATTGATAGCCATAAAATAATAATTTCTGAAATCATTTTAGTATGTACGCTAATAAATATATAAGTTCAGTAATTATTTAAAATACCAATTTGATCTCGTAGGGTCGAAAGGAAATAATGTAGCATAAAATTAGTTTTTTTTCTTCCGAAGTTCCCATCCCAATGCATATGCCATGTATGCCATGCCCGTGTCAATCACCTATCCTGAAAAGAGATAGAAACCGCAACATCAGCAAATCTGAGTAAGTCAATCCCCTATCCCACACATACTGGGACTTAGGGTTGACTCAAAGACACGATGGAATAATTATACAACAATTAGAATATTTATCGACTTTAAAATCCCAAACCAGCATAGGTTGACTCAAAGACGCGAAGGAATAATTATATAACAATTAGAATATTTTCCGACTTTAAAATCCTAAACCATCATATAGGTAACACATATGTCAGATGAAACCAATCCAATGCACCGTAATCCATAATCCATAATCACAACACACACACACACACACACACACACATATATATACTTGGAATCGCGATCTGTCCCCAAAAATAAGCCCTAGTTTTCTTCTCACTGAAAGTGACGGGATTTTAGGATGAAGGAATTCATTGGACAAAAAGAGAATGAATGAATGAATTAGTGAGAAAGGAAAGATTGTTTCACAAACTAAGACTAAAGTGGATTGATCAGTGGACCCCACGTCATTTGAAGTAAATAACAAAATAAAGTAAGTGCAAATTAGAAAATTCCGCATACTACTGTCTGGTTGGGGTTGTAAATAGAGAAACTAAAGAAGGGCAAAGACGTCATTCAAGTGGTGAAACACCTATCGTTCACACATATATATTATGATATAATATATTCATAAATCATCCACAAAATAAATTAACGAATAGGCCCTCTATTACCAATTAATAATTAAATTTGCCCAATAAATGCTTCGCAAAAAAATCAATCTAGCTTCGCAAAAAAAATTTGCCCAATCAATTTGTATGCCAATTCTGGGTATCACGATTTACCCACCTTAAAGAAAAACTTCGTCCTCGAAGTTGCGTACTTCAAATGGTGCAACCAAATATAGTGTCATGACTAAGGAAATTTAAGACTCGTGTTCTTCAATAATGAATACTAATCTATAATATATTAAAGTTCTTGATCCTATGAACAATACCTCTACTAACTTTCCTTTTATTATTATTATTATTTTTTTTTTTGAAGAATCAGATTTCATTATTACTGCAATGTCAAAAGACATTCACCATCATACAACTTACATCAGGAGCCAAACCATACATTTTCCAAATTACAATATTTTAGCCAACAGAACCGATCTCATTTTCCAGCAACAGACTTCAGACACCAGCTGCCTGCACATATTATCACACCTTTCATTCTCCCTCCTCAGATAACTTAGATTCTTCATATCAGTATAAGTGCCCATTAATTTCGGACCCTGTACAGACCAGCACCCTTCTTTGTCCTCGTTCCATGATCAGAATAAGTGCCTCACCGTAGGTCCTTCTTCATGTAACACCCCGGATTTGATAACCCAGGCCGGGATGTCACCGCCACACCTCCCTAGCAAGACACGGTTTCTTCGAGCTTGCTAAAGAGATGCAAGGCTATGGTTTTTCAGAATTTAAAACATTCAAACAGCCCATTGTTCAAGTAACTTGATAGTGGACATGGTGATAGTACTCATCCTTTCTAGAAATGTTTAGTTCATTCTTATAAATACTTATAACTGGAACAGGCATAATCAACATTGATGTTTGGATATAACATTTGAAGGATATAAATATTAGCCCATATGGTAAATTAAAATAGTTACACTTTCTTCCAAAAATAATGAGGAGTGTGCCTTCGATGCATTTGGTTCTGTAAACTGTCATATTAGTAGCTCTTGTCCTCTGTGAAGTTTTTTTAGTTATTGCTGCAGATATTGTGCGAGAGTAAAATTTTTTTAGTGTCATAGTTCTTAAACTAGCTCATGAATAATAAAACTGGAAGTCCGAAACAGAAGCACTTCTTTGTCTCTTGATGCAAATGTGATTGTTGTTGGATTTCATATATCTTGTGCTACTTCTAATAATTTTTCCACCTCCGAATTTAATTAATAATGATTTGGCATTTTAAGGGTATATGAATTATGAAGATTCTGCCTTAAAACTTAGGCCAAATCATTTAGGGTGTGGCTTAAATTACTTGTTGGTTCTCCATCGAGTTCAATTTTATGTTTGTAATTGCTTTGACTAGAAGTTCTTTGTTGTATTTCTTTCTTACCCGTGGTTATTTTATGTATTTGCAATTATTGGCTGATTAAATATCCAAGATATAGGTAATAACAAGTTAATTTACTAGCTAAACTAATTTATTTTTTTTAAAAAAATTATTGGGCAAACCCGCAGAGTGCTGTTAAGGTCTTGCAAATTTTTGCTACGTGTCTAAGAAGCATACACCGAGTATACAGATCCATATATGATAATATTTAGTTGTATATTGTCAGTGGTTTCTTCAATATTAGTTTTGGTTTGTTTACAGCTTTGAAGGGATCCAAGATGGGGTCGTTGCTGCCATGAAAGCTATAGTGAAGAGCATAAAATCGTTCAAGCAATGACCGAGACCATACCTGGTTTGCAGGGGGATCTCCCAGGCAACTCCCGAAAGGGTACACCCTTTGTTGCTGGAAAGTGTGAACTATTACTTTGTGGAATCAATACCTGATTGACAAAAATACCTGATCACTGGAAAATAATATGAGTAAGCCTAATAGTAGCGGTAAGGAAAGGCATATCAAGCTACTATATCCTATAAATATTATAGTTACTATATCCTATATTATAATTGAAAAACAATTAGTAACACTATGCATTGTCATTATTCCATTGATTTGACAGTTATGTAACACTTTGCTTATAGTTAAATTAGTCACTTTGGAGAAAGGTTATTTTGTGTTACATAACAGTTGGTATTTTGGTTGTATTTTGACTGAACCCTAGACAGTGCCGTTTGGATCGAGTGGGTTTTTTTCGGTTAATTATATCTGTTATTTCGAGCTTAGGGTCTGATCGTATTGTTCTCTGTTTTGTTTGTTGTTAATAGGTTTGTACTGTATATTGAATTGTTTTGAGTGTGAAGTTTCCATTTTCAGTGAGAAGAATTAATTTTTTTGCACTAGGTTTTGTTGCTGAAGATGGTTTCTTTGGTGTTTTCTCTTGCACGTTCGTGAATTCCTGTTCTTGTTGCAATGTTTTTATCTTTCGTTCCATCTACTTAAATTGACTAATTTTATGCAAGGATTGATAGGGGTTGCTGAGTGATTGCAACTTGAGGATGTTCAAACATAAGGCTAGACCTTTTCTTTTCGACGACTTTTAATTTCAACTTGCAAATTTCAAACTTCACCTCCATATCCTCACACTTGAGGTTTATCTTTTCGGCATTATTCTCAGTAACACTTAGGGATTTAAAGATTGGTTGTTTGTGTGGGTAGACCATCGGCAAACTGTATCATATTTGTTGTAGGTTTCGGATTTGTACTCAATTTTGGTAAGTTTTAGACCTTCAAAATTACTTCCTACAGTGAATTAAACTTGAGCAAGTAGCTTGCTATATCAACATATGTTACACCTCAGCCTCACATTAGTGATATGACCTTTTAACAGGACTAATGTTTTTGGTTTCAGATTATAAACAACATTGATTTAGCAGTTACGGAATGTGGTGGGCTCCAGATGAGGAATGGTGGTCCATTTGTTTTTGTACAGGTTACCACTAGATTGTATGCTTCATTATTCTTCCCCATTGTGAATTGGCTATATTATTCTCTCCATTTGTTAATAAACATTGAAAAGGTTCAATATGGGCAACAATATCACTATCGGTCCATATTGCTTGCTTTGGTTTTATACAAGAGAGCAAATACTAGGGCTTTTGTATTTGGAAAAACAGGCTAGGAAAATTGTATTTATACAAGTGCTTGATTTTGCTTGGCCTTCTTCTATAACTTCATATATATAAAACATATGATTCGTAAATTTAAGCTCTGCACCTTGAAGTTTTTAGGTTGGTCAAGCTCTTTATTGAAGTTTCGCACATTAATCTTATGTTTCTTTACATTACTCTATTGTGAAAATAAATAATCTTATTCATATGTTTTAGTTTTTTGTTGCTTGCTATTGGATCATTATTTGGCTAATTTTTTGTCTTTATTCTCCCATTTTCAAAACTACTTAAAGTTGTTGGTAAGCATGCTTTTATTCTGTTATTGTTTAATGCTTAAGTGCACTACAAATCTGGTATTGATATTTTTTGGGGAATGATCTATTAGTTCAGTAGTAAATGTTGCAATGACTCATTTCACTGTCCTACATGTACTTTATTCGGACTTTTGCCTGCTTTCATGTTGTTGTAGCTTGGCACGGATCACTTATAGACAGGGTCAAGGAATTGGAAAATCACTTCACGCCTTGAAGGTGGGATTGAGTTAGTGAGACTCCTGAACAGGTTGGCCTACATTTTCCTTACAATCAGTTTTTTGCATAGTTATCTATATGTGGTTCTTATTTATTTTCTTTGTCAACAGGAGCTTGAAGCATATTTCCAAACACGAAACTATGCCAGGGAACAGGAACCGGGTGCTCACCATTAATCTCCCACAGGAATGCATATTAAACAGTGTGCTATTGTGTAACAATTAGCTTGTGGTTTTGGTTATATTCGGTAAGGATTTTCGGAAAAAAAAAAAAAAAAAATCCAGCCCCAATATTATCTCTACTGACAAATAAGGAGATGTTGCTTTTGCTCCAATGTTAGGGCTCGAGTACCATATGTCATTATTAAAGCATGGAAGGTGCCAAGATAAACTTCTACTTTGTACATGCTATAAGAAAACCTGATATGCAGATACTGAACATGTTAACAAAAGATCAGGGGATCTCATCTGTGTTAAAAAATAACATTCTTGTACACCATTCATTACTGCCTTGAAAAATCAAGTTAGCAAGGTTTTTGAAACAATCTATATGGTTTAAGTTAGCAAGGTTTTTGAAACAATCTATATGGTTTTACTATTTTTGTTTCTATTGATCTGTGTGAGTATTTAATGACAGTATTTATTTGCAGGAATTGCTTAGGATCTTTGAACCCATCCAGATTCATTTTTTTAGTGAAGAGCTACTTCAAGGAAATCATATAAAATCCATTTCAATTTCCACACTTTCATAGGTCATACAATGGTATTATTAAGTTTGCTAAAATAACAGTTAAAGAAAACATTTCATTTGTTTATTTATTTATTTTCTAATTTTTCAGCCCAATTTCAAATTCTATGAAATGGTTATTCTAAAGATTTCTTTGACATGTATTGTGCATTAGGTTTATGCAGTAGCCACAGAGGACATGGATTCCTTAACTTTTGGAGCTCCAAGATTTCTTTGATATTTCAATCGTCCTAGCTACAAACAGATCCCAGTGATGGAGTTTGATGTTTCAGAGGTACAAAGAAGCATCTATCCATTTTATAACTCTCCTTTTTTGATTCATTGCTATGTGCATGTTTTGTCAGAATTGAGTCTCACAATGGATCAGTTTATAGATCTTTGCATTCTTGCTGGTTGTGATTACTGTGACACCGTCAGAGATAATGTTGGTATTCTGAGGTTGTGGGAACGGGACTACATTATCAGCGTTGTACACAAAGATAACCTAAAATGTTTATGTGGACCGATGAAGCAATTTTCATGTTTTAAATTCATGTATTTCGCAGTTGTTTATGTTGATTTTAGGGTGTTATGAAATTCCAGTTCTAAGTAAAGTTTATATTGTTTGATTTTGGCTTCCTCAGCCATGTGTACTTGCCTTGTAAATTAAGTATAACTAAACTTCTTTGAATATAATAAGCATCATGTAAGGAAACTACGTGCGCTCACCTACAATTATTCATTCTTTCTCTATGGGCAGTTGTACGTCTCAAATACGCTGTGCATCGCACAGCTAAATAGTCTAGTATATATAGTATAGATATATACACTCACTCTTCCTGTCTTCCAATACAGGAAAGGATTATTAGTGAGTGAGGAGTACGTTACTGGATTCCCATTTCTCAATTCTCCACATTAATCATCATACCCACGCCGGTTGGAGGACGTCGGCGCACGCCTCGGCGGCCATCCTCAATCCCCATTGCTTGCTATGCCTATGGCTATAGCGCGTCCCACCGTCACCGTTACCGTCACCGCCTCTTTCCTCATCTTCTTCCTCCTCCTCTGTGCCGCCCTGATCACCCCAATCACCGACGCCCGCTTCCTCCTCATCCACCAATCAAATTCCAATTCAAATTCAAATTCCCTCATCCGCCGCCTCCAGGCCTCCTCCTCCTCATCCACTTCTCCCTGCGAACAAACCTACGGATTCCTGCCCTGCACCTCCACCGCCCTCGGGAACGTCTTCCTCATCCTCGTCTACGGCTACCTCATGTTCCTCGCCGCCACCTACCTCTCCTCCGGCAGCGAGCTCCTCCTCCATATCCTCGGCCCCGGAATCGTCGGCGGCCTCTTCCTCCCCGTCCTCGGCGCACTCCCCGACGCCATGCTCATTCTCGTCTCCGGCTTGTCCGGCAACAAACAAACGGCGCAGAGCCAGGTGTCGGTGGGGATGGGGCTGCTTGCGGGCTCCACCGTCATGCTCCTCACAATAATCTGGGGCAGCTGCATCGTCGTCGGCAAGTGCGATTTGGAGAATAATTCCGTTAGCGTCGACAACAAGGACACCAGAGGCTGCTTCTCTTTAACCGGTGAGATCAATTTCCTCTCTCTCTCTCTCTCTCTCTCTCTCTCTCTCTCTCTCTTAATTTCATCTCTTTTCTTTTCCTTTCCTTTCCTTTCTTCTCTCACCATCAATATATATAATCCAAATTCAATAATAATTTGATGAGATGTAGGGTCGGGAATCAGTACAGATGTATGGACAAGCTATTCAAGCATGATCATGGCCATCTCCGTGCTTCCCTTCATCATTGTCCAAATCCCTCAAATTCTTCTTCGCTCCAAATCAGGCAGGCATTTGTCCGTCTTGCTTGCACTTATTGTCTCCCTCTTACTTCTCATCTCCTACTGTGTTTATCAGGTGATGAAGTACTTTTATGTTATACTACTATATGTTATGTTGGTTTTTCCATTAGGTTCGGTTCTGTCTTTGGACAACTCTAAAAGGAGGACATCATACTAATGCGGTTAGGTTAGGTGGACTCTTACAACACTTATTATTGTCGCTTCCTCTGCAGGTGATCCAGCCATGGATTCAGCAACGGAGGATTGCTTATTCTAAGCATAAGCGTGTCATTTCCGGGATCCTCAAGCATTTGAAAGCACGAGCTTTGGGGAAGTTCTACAATGAAGACGGAGAACTCAACCGTGAAGTCATTCTTAGGTAAATCAGCACAGCTTTGAAGTTGGTGGTTATTGTGTGTATAGATTTTTTTTTTTTTTTTAAAAAAAAATAATAATAATAAAAATTGACGTTTTGTAGGTTGTTCGAGACCATTGATGATAATAAAGATCAGTACCTTTCGCACGCGGAACTAAAAGCACTGATAGTAGGGATCACGTTCAGCGAGAGTAATTTGGATGAGAACGACGCAGTAGATAAGGTGATGAAGGACTTTGACAGCTCACAAGATTCGCGACTTGATGCCAATGAGTTCATTAGCGGAATCGGGAAATGGTTGGACGAGGCGAGAAGCAGGGGAGTCTCTAATAGGGAAGATGACGATTCTTTCAAATACATTGATGAATTCCACGAGGTATGTCAGTTTGAAACGATGATGATTTCTATGCATTGGGCATTTTATCGATTTCAATGATGTTCTGGCAGCAAACGAGGAGGGAGCACGCTTTATTGGGAGATCGAAACGATGAAAACAACGAGGCTGTTGAGAATCCGCGATGGAACACTTTTAAAGCGGTGCTTTTCTTGTTGCTTGGAAGTGCTATTGCTGCTGCATTTGCAGATCCTCTGGTTGATGCTGTTGACAACTTCTCTGGAGCCACGCGAATCCCATCGTTCTTCATCTCGTTTATTGCACTCCCATTCGCGACCAACTCAAGTGAGGCGGTCTCTGCAATAATATTTGCTAGCAGGAAGAACAGGAGATCTGCCTCTCTTACATTTTCAGAGGTATGTATCTTTCGTAACTCCTGCAAAATAGATATGTCATAATACTATGCTGTGAGTCCAGATGTTACATATATACACTAGTATTTCGTTAGCAACATTGTACTATTTCCTAATGTAATGCTATTACCATTTCAGTTATATGGAGCTGTTACCATGAACAATGTCCTTTGCCTGTCGGTCTTCTTGGCCCTTGTTTATTTCCGAGGCTTAGTTTGGGACTTCTCAGCCGAGGTCCTTGTTATCTTGATCGTGTGCGTTGCCATGGGAATTTTTGGGAGTGTTCGCACCACTTTTCCTCTTTGGACATCAATCCCAGCTTTCTTGCTGTACCCCTTCTCGCTGGCACTCGTCTACGTTCTGGACTATGTCTTCGGGTGGTCATAGGCATTGAGACTAATAATCTGGCTAACTGTATGACGACTCATGGTATCAAACATGTAGAACTGTTGTTGCTTTAACTTTCTCACATTAGGAAGCATCATTTTATCCATAGAAACAAAACGAGGCATACTTTTATAAGTACATATGTTTGGTGGATGATTGTTGAACTGGGATTTGGTTTATTTTATGTAAGATTCTGATGGACAAGATTTATTGTCCTTTAGAAACTGGATGACTCTCTGTTTGGTCATTTTCATCTTTTCTTTTGTTTCTGTATTGATTAGAACATACTTCTATAATCAATTCAAAATACTACTAACGGCTAAGAAAATACTAGTACCACTATTGTGCCTCTATTATGTTAAAGTGTTTTTCTATCATTTAACATAGATGAGCATTGGTCTATGTCATGTAAGTGCTTAATAAATGGAAAACTAAAGGTTTTAAGGGTTTGTCAGATGCTATTCTACTTATGGTAAAGCAATGTGGAACATTAGTTGCTTGAATCACTTCTCAACATCAAGATTTTATAACTCCAAACTTTCCTGCATGTGTTTCATTTACATCATGCGAGCTTTTACAAGACTAACTTAACAAATGGAAAGCAATTTATGATCACTTTAAAACTGCAAGTAAGTTCTCTGAATGTATGATCACTACTAGTAGTAAAGTTCTTGGAACTAACTATTGATTCTTGATTCTTCAGCTGGAAATGGGCTTAAAATCCTTAACTTAAAGCAGAAATCCAGTGCAACTCCAGCAAATAGAAATATCAAAAGATTTTCAGAAACACAAACCGCAGTTGATGAAAGTGCATTTGCATCCAGCTCCATTGGCTGTCCAAGAATACCCAATCCTGCACCAATGACCAAACACAATATTAAAGGCTCACAAACTACTGATCTACCATTTTGCAAAATAAATGTAACTGGAGGTGTTCAAAAGTAATAATGAGATCCCAGAACTGGGCCAGAGTGTTGTATCTACTACTACAAGCACCTTTCACAAAGCCAAACGCTGCAGATGTCCCCGATTTTAGCTGAAAATTATCCAAGTCTCTCCTGACTGCATAGCGAAATGTTACTCCAAATAATGCACAACTGAAGAATGTGATTGCCAGAGGAAGTATTAGCTGGGAATTGGCAGGCACACGAGTTAAGGAGATGGGAAGTTCTGCTATAGTGCCAACGACAGCAGAAACTAAAGCTGCTTTTAGCGACTCCAACCTCTCCATGTCTTGGTTTATCACTTTGTTACCCATCTCTGCCAAGGCATTGGTGTCGGCGTCTCTGTCCATCAACGATCTTTCTGCTTCTTCCACCATTAACCTAGCCTCCAATATCTCCTGCTGGCATTCTGCAATCTTCAATTAAAATATTCATCAGCATCCATTTCTAGGCACAATTCTAAACTCATTTTTGAAGAAAGACGTACTCTAAGAGACTGCCATAAACAGCATTTCTCAACATATAACCTGTAGCTCCGATGAGGCTCAATGAAGCATACCCTTCATGCTACTGTGATGCTAGATGAAACACATTCAAGTTCATACTGAAAAGTCTATAAGTTTTCCTACTTTGAATACCAGTTGATACACTTTATTTGCACTTAAAATTATGCTACATTTACGCCTACGTTCATCAGCAGTTGATGCCGTTGATTTGAATCATGGTTGAGAAACACAACCACGTCAACAGAAAGATCACTGACTGTATGAAATGTTTGATCACAGGAGAAACAAAGCAAGCAAAAATGCCCTCAATTGACAACAAACAGTGAAATTACACCTGAACATGTTAAACAAACGAATTTCAAGCTTTATGTAGGCAATATAAGCATAATAATTAATTGGGGGGAAAAAAAAAGATCATAATATGAATTTCTCAAAAATTCCCCCAAATCGAGGCAACTAGGGTTTACCTCAGAGGCTCTTGATTGGAGGCGATTGATGTAATCCCCCATGATCTTGGCCTCAATTTCTTGCTTTTCAATCTCGGCGAGCTCTCTCTGAGCCATTTCGACACGGCGCGAGGCTTGCTCCAGCCCATCCAACAACTCGCGGTTCTCTTCCTTCTGGAGAAGCTCCTCGACTCGGTCGTCCAACATACCCGTCAACAGGTCCTTCAAATTGGCGGTGTTTCCGCTTGGTGGGAGGTCGTTTTGGGTGCATTTGCATTTGAGGTGGAGTTTGATTGAAAATGGTGGAGCAAAAGAGATGGGGCTTGGAGGTGAAAAGTGGCAAGTGTTGAAGGCGGTGGTCGTGACGGTATTCATGCTCGGAGATTGCCGCCGGCGGTTTGGCCAAATAAGTCGCTCAGGTGTTCACGACAGTAGTACTGTGTATATGTAGGAGAATGTGATTTTTTTGCTTATATATGTGCCACAGCTGCCCTATCTTTATTCTTTATTTCTTTTCGTCTTTTTTCTTTTTTTGGATAAGCTTTTTTTGTTTTTTTGATAAGCTTTTCGTCTTTTTTTCTTTTGGAAATTCCTATTTATTATTTTTATTATTTTTGGATTTTTAGATGTTTGGATTTTCATCCACCTTCGTCCCATTACAAATGTCCTACTTACTATTTTTAAATTTTTGGATGTCCCATTATAAATATCTTCTTTTTATAAATAAAAATATTTTTTCTCCTCCAACAACTATGTGGACCCATCATATACTCACAAATCAACTCTAACTTAATTTTCTTAATTCTCGTGCCCAACAGTAAAAGGACATTTATAATGGGACGAGGGAGTAATTTTTTAAGTAACGCTATTTTTAATCGCATGCTTCCTCTAGGCTAAAAATTGATATATGCATCTCTGTCTTTCTTTCTTTCTTTCTTTTTTTAACATAGTAATAATAAGTTTAAAAGAACATGCACAATGCGCTCATAATTTATTTATTTATTTTAATAAACAGACTTTTAGTGATTAAAATGGATAGTTCTCTAAAAATTAGTATACTGATAGTTTTACTGGGAAAAATTTACTCAATTAAATCTATTTATCAAATGAAAAAATAAACATGAATTTAAATAAACGTTAAGGGCACGTTTGGAACACTGTACTGTATTATGGTGTATTGTATTATTTAATGCGGGTATATTGTATTATGATGTATTGTATTAAATTAATGTTATACACAGTGTTTGGTGTTGATGTTGTATTACATCATCATGTATTATATTTTAAACAACTAAATAAAAAGAATTTTTTTCTAATTTATTAATAAATAATATACTTAAAATAAAATTATTTTTAAAATAATTAAATTAAAATAATTAATAATAATAAATAATTTATTAAAAATGTTATTTAAATAATTAAATTAAAACAATTAATATATTAAGAAATAATATAATAAAATAATATTATTATGATATCATAATATTTAATAGTTATGAGATACATAAGGAAAAAAAAAAGAAAAACAAACATAAATAAAAAATAATACACCATAAACCCACCCTCCCACAAGGTATTAAATAATACATCAAACCCCTCATTAAATTAATATTTATACATGTCATAAAACTCACCAAACATAGAATAGTATTATTTTAGTACTTAATGTTAATACTATACACCCTAATACATCTCAATACAAGCTTATTAAAAATTGTGTGTGTTTGTTTGTTTATTTTTATTTTTTTTTTGGACAATGCCCATTTAAAGTTTCATCCCTAGAAGCCTTTTTATCTTAGGCCCAAACCCTAAACCTAAATCCAAACTACCATTATGAGCCCAAAACTAGGGATGACAATGGATCGGAGATGGATCGGAGAAGCCTAAATCCACATCCATCCATCAATGTTATATTAATCATCCAACCCACCCATCATCCATCTAAAACTCCATACAAATCCAATCCACCCATCAACCACGGGTGAAAACGGTGGATCGGGTGGTTAGTGGATTGAGGATATGCACAAAGTTCTTAAATACAATGTGCTTTACAATAGTTAATGGATATTCATGAAGAATAACTATGTTAGCCAACTCTTTTCGGGACTCTTCTTGATTGAAAAGCCATAGTTCTCCAACCTCACACTTGAATCTTGTTTTCCTCTCACAAGCAATAATTTTTGGCGAATGTCAACTTTCATGTGCTTATTGGGACACTTGAAATTAATATGATCTTACAAATGAGATGTCCCATCCTTGCTCTACCTGAGAAAGAAATGTCCACAATACAAATATTTTGCTTTATCCTCGCCATTAACTATAACCTTCTCAAAGTGATTCCACACTATAGATTTAAGTTTTCAAGCTTTTTTTGGAAGTGGAGGAACCATAGTTCCACTTTCATGTGGAATATCAAATTTTTCCACAATAGATTCAGTTCCCATTTGAGATAATTGTGTTGCATTAGGACTTCAGGTGGGGCAGAAGGTAATGGAGATGATGAAAGAGATGAAGGACATGGAGACAGACTTGAAGATGGGGTAAAAGTAAAAGATTTGAAACCAGTGGTATTATCTTCCATATTTTGTGCGTATGAAAATAAATAATTAAATAAGTAATGAAGTAATGGAGATGATTGTGTTTGCTATTTTCACTTTTGATGAAGTAATGAATAATAGTACTATTTATTTTATTTTATATATAAATATTATAGACTATTTAATTTAATGTGAAATATTTATATTTTTTAAAATATAGATTTATATATATTTAATAAAAGAAGCGGGTGACGGATAGATTGGATGGTGGGTTGGATGATGGATCGGGTGATGGATTGGATGAGTCTAGATCCATCTCCGACCCGATCCGTCACCCGATCCACCCACCACCCTAAGAATCCACGTTTTTTTTCGGGTTTTCATCCATTTTATCGGTTCGGGTGGATCGGATTACGGGCGGGTGCGGGTGGAATTGTCATCCCTACCCAAAACTATTGTCGGCCCTAAATGGAAAAGAATGGAAAAAAGTGGAGATGCGGGTAGCATGCGAGCGCTCTACCATCCCTTTTTATTTAGTTTACCTTATATTATATATATGATATAAATTAAAGAGTTATTTCTATTTAAATATTTAAATCTTATGTGTAGCAAAAAAATATTTAAATCTTACACTCAAGAAATTTGCTCTTACCCGTTGCCACATACTCTGCATAACCAGCATAGGATCATGCAATTTGTCATAATTTTTAAAATCTCTAACAATACTAAAAAATCATAGTATATCATAATGTTAAAAAAAACACATTGCTCTTGAATATAGAATCAACTTAAGAGAATACATTTATACACACTAGGTTGGGTTTTCCATAATTTTAAAATAAATAAATAAATAAAAATTTGCATCAGTTTCAAGTATCTTTGGCTTGTAAATTTTGGGGTCAAATTTCATCTCCTCTTATCACAGGATCAAATCGTAACCCGTCCTAATAAACCAATCCCATGATGGCAATTTCATCCGCACCCACCCAAAATCCAACCCACTCAACCCAACAAAATGAATGAAAATCTAACAAAAGGTGGATTCTTATAGGGTGATGAGTAGATCGGGTGGCGGATTGGGTCGGAGATGGACTTAGAGGCTCATCCAACATACCACCCAATCCATCACCCAATCCACCATCCAAACCATCCATCACCCATTATATTTTGGTAAATATATATATACATATTTATACTCTATATGTTTTAGTAAAAAATCTAATATTGCTTTTCCTCCATTTTTTCTTCCATAGTCACATCCCACATTCTAACATTTTCCAATTTCCCTGTAATTTCGTCACTCATTGCTATGGGAGGCCTTATAGACTAATCTTCCCAATGTAAAAACTCCTCAACATGTTCTATAATTCTCTCGTTTGCCCCTTTCATTCTCAATGTTCGATTCTTCCACTTTTTGGTTCTTATTATCTCATTTACACTTTGCTTCCATACATACCAAATAAAGTATGGTTTTATAGACTTTATGATGTTCAAACATGAAATGACTTTGAATATACTCCCTCCGTTTCTTTTTAAATGTTATGTGTTGACTTTTTTACTGTTTATTGTAGTACTTTGACATCTATTTTTGTTATAGTTATAGAAGACAAAATATAGGCAAGTTAGATCTTGTTGGATTCATCTCATCTTCTAGTTTTTAAATATCAAATTTTAATATTTTTTACTTGTACCGAATTTGAGTTATTAATCATTGAAAATATGCATTGGCATACGTGCATATGAGAAATGTAACCTTTAAAAAGAAACGGAGGAAGTAAATTATTACAAGTTTATGTATGTTTTAAATCCATTATTCACCCGGTCCACCCGTTTTACCGTGGTTGAAGGATGGATTAGATTTGGATAGAGTTTTAGATGGATGATGGGTAGATTGAAGGGGGATCCCATGAGAGGTTCCCAGGAAACTATGCCGGCGGACATGATGGATAAATACAAGGAGAGCAGAAGGGGGGACAGGCACTTTCTTACTGGCCCGTAAAAGTAAAGCGGGCTAGAATACACGTGCTTTAAGGCTTGCTTTCCTCCTGGGAGGATGAGCTTCTCCCAATTATGTCTCTCAGAGCATTTGATCTGCCTTTCATCTGCCTTATTCCTTATTTAGTGAGAAGAAAGGTGATGATATAAATTTATGGATGGAGGTGGATTTATCCTTTTTCGATCCACTCCGATCCATTGGCATACATACCATCATCATCACTTACCCAACCAGCGATTGTTGGTTTATAAATCATCAAATTTATGGTGTTTGCATAAATTTGACAGTACATATTGATTTTACACACTATCAAGAACATGGTCCCATTCTTAAATTACACAATTGTACTATTTTGCAAACTAAATTTTTTCTATATCTTGTAACCAACTACAATATTAAGATTATAATGGTAATCCTCAATTTTTTTTTAAAAAAATAAATGTTCGCATCCCATTATATTAGAAAGTACTTTAAAAAATGTCTATTCAAACAAAAGTTCAATTCTCTTAATAAAAAAAAAGTAAAAAACTTATGATTTTTTATGGTGAAATGTTAATGCTTTTTACCAACTGTAATCAACTTGAATGGTAATGAGATCTAGCTGTTTAAAGTTTAAACAATGTTTCATATTTGAGTCTTGTGAATTTAAAAATATATATATATATATTATGTCGAGAACATCAACCACTTAAGCCCACATATATCTCGAAGATTACTCTTGGGAAATAAAAACCAAAAACATTAAAAAAATTTCCCTTTGTTGGTGAAGTATGTAACCTAAAAAAAACATATACGCATGATGCATATTTCCAACGATTAATAACTTAAATTTTTTTTTTTTTGATGAGACATGACGCAACAAAGCGTCGGCAAAGAGAAAAGCTAAAAAACAACTACAGAGAGGGGGATAGGGAACAGATAAGAAGACAAAACAATAACTTAAATTGCGTATAAGTAAAAAATATAAAAAGTTGATATTCGAAAACTATAAGTTTAAACGAATCTAACAAGATCTCACTTGATTATGTTTTTTCTTATACAACTATGATAAAAATTTGAATCAATGTTAAACAATCAATAATGCAAAATAGTGGAGTGTTGCAATCCTAAGAAAACAGAGGGAGTATTTCTTTTCATTTTGTAGGGTTGAAACTTATCCAATGACCAAATTCTCAATTTACAATCTTATATAATCAAAAATTCAAATCCCATCTTGCCCTTATCCCAAAAAAATAAATTATGAATATAAATAAAACTAAGATCAATTTTCATCGTATTATTATTACATCAAATAAACATGAATCAATGGAAGACACCAAGTAACATCGTCGTACAGTGCCCCAATCATTGTCCAAAATTCAAGGCAAAGAACAACAAATTTACACATAATCAAAACATGATAGAGTTTCTATAACTTCAAACTGAGATCAATCGTTTCTCCCTTCTCACCCTCCTCGTGTCTTGCACACGAAGCCGTTTGATCTATTTGATGCTTGAGAGGGAAGAACGTAAATGATTTTGCTGTCGACTCGCTTAGTCCGCGATAATAAATTTGAGCGCTGACAGGCTCCTATCGGGAAGACAAAATCATCATTCATCGACAGATGTTGATACAGTTATAAGCGCGCATATGCAAATATATGAGCCTTACAGGAAGAGCATAAGCGATTTTAGCCACACACCTGACTGACAATGTGTTCGAATTTGGACAGTTTTTTCACCTGATTGCCTGAGCAATCCAGAGAACGCTTGAGCTTTGAGTTAGAAGGTAGAGACATACATGGTGGAGGACCCAATGTCAGAAAGTCTCCACTCAAACGACAACTCTCTTGAACATTTGAGCTCGAATGGCCTTCTCTGAAACGATGGGAAATCAAACATGTAAGAATGCACGAGAATGAAGAGCCTACCGATCGAATAATACTGAAATGTGGCAATGAATTGACAATGTACCTAATGCATTTTTTTCTTGGTTCCACATGACCTCTGTATCCATTGCTGTTCGAAACTAAATCATCCGATCTAGAACCAAGGTTATGGTGCAAGGAAGGGGGTTGGGTGCTTTCAAGAGTGAATAGATAAGGTCTCTTCGTTCCAGCTATCTACAAAGCATCAAAACCAAATCATGTATAGATATTGAATGAGGATCATCGAAAAATCAACATGCTTCAAATGCATAACGCAATGTATCCTTGTCAAGGCATCGATAATCACAGGGAAAGCAGTAAATACAATCGGTATGTGGACAAATTGCCCAATTTCTTCGCAAATCAACACTAACATCGACATAATGGAATGGAAATCTCGTGCCACTTCAGGTTTAAACGAACAAAAGACATATCATTGTGTACATAAGACAGATTGCCCAATTTCTTCACAAATCAACACTAGCATAGACATAATGGATGGAAATCTCATGACTACTTGCGAAGCATACTCAATACGATTTGAACGAACATTTACACACACAAGACATGGTCGTTGTGCACATAACAAGTAACACAGATGAAAAAAAAATGTATACCTTATCTTCCTCGTACCATGAAGGTGTATAGTTATCATCCCGGGAACTTTGGTTTGAAGGGGGCTCTATTTGTGATCGCAATACAGGCGATTGTGAAATCCCTGGAATGGTATTAACCTGCAAAGATCACAAAATCAATCAGTTCATCAACAAAATCAACGTTTCGACTATTCAACTCTTTCCAGACTCAACATTTCACATATCACTCACCAACAGGGGAGGAGGCTGAGAAAATTGGTGTGCTGATCTCATCGAAGTCACCAAAACAGGAGTGTTTAATTCATACGGTAAGGTCGTTTCTGATTCGTATCGAAAACCATGATGCTGGATCGTCGGTTTCTCCCCTACAAGACTACACTCGCCATCACATAACCTAGGCCACTTCCCTTGTCCCACACTCAGAACCTTCTTCAAGTCCATATCTCCTCCATTTCCATTCATTTGGTTAGACACATGAACCAAGTTCTCATTTCGAATCACACTAGGGATCGGTGGGGCTTGCCTATACAACACATTCGGCAAAGGGAGATTCGACCCATTGTAAAGAGAAGGGAGACCGGGCCTAAACTTAGGACACTTCACAGGCAATAATTGAGCAATATCACTAGGCAAATCAATCGAATTCCTACCCAAAATACTAAGAGCTTCTAACGAGTCCATCTTTTGTTGTTCCTCCAACCTAATCTTCTCAAGCTGAGCAACACCCAATCCTCTCTGAGGCACCTTCTTTTGTTTAACCTTTTTCGTCAATCTACCACCACCGATACTACCATCACCACCGCCACCGACAGTTCCACTTCCACTTCCACCAACACCACCACCACTATAATTACACCCAAGAAATTGTTCCTCTCGAGCCATCTCCACCGTGAGCCATCAAAATCAACAAATTCTGAAATTTAAAGGCAACCCTAAAGAAAGTGCAATTAATTGGGAAGCAATCATTCCCCATATCCCCACCACCATATTATTGAGATAGCCCAAATCGGGAAAACCAAATCCGAGTGTTGAACAAAATGCCTCAATGGAAAATCACAACAAATTCAAAATTTAATTCCAACAGATCCCTTCCCACCATCTAGATTACACAAAATCTCCACAGTCATGGGCCAAAATCGCCCCCTAATTTACATACATAGAAACAAGGGCAACTCTCATAAATTCAGCAAAGATTTGCAGCATTTCACAGCACACTCAAATAGCAAATCGGGGGAAAAACAAGCATTTAATGGCGAAAATTAGCAAATAGTATCTGATGAATTAACAGAACCAGTTGTGGAAAAGCTGTCCAAGATATTGATCAGATCATTTTTATATACGGTGGGAGATCAAAGGATTATATCGAATTATATACACACACTTAAAATACAGCAAAAAAAATTAAGAAATAAATAAAAGGAATTCTAGTTATTATTCTATGAATTTTCAAGAATTCAATGCAAAATCTAGAGGCATCCGATTTGAATGCTCGACCCCTCATTTCCAATCTAATTTCTCGCCCAAATCCTCTCCCCACTCCTATTTCCCATCCTTGGACCGACTCTCCCTCCCGATGTTCTCTACGCATTTTTTGTCTCCCCCAAATTTATGACCCCAAATTTAATTTTCTCAAACATTGGGGGAAATGGGATTCAAATTTTCCCGATTGGGGGAATCCAGAAAGGCAAGAATTTTGTAAAGTTCATGCATTTACACAAAACTCAACTGCCTGTGGATTCCAAATCCCGGGAGAATCTTTGGTTTGCTTTTTTGAAAAGAGAGAAAAATAAGCATTACAAATGTGAGTGCGTCAGTGGCTCAATGTCATTGCCACCCATAAATTAAACATTTATATTTCATTCACATTTTTCATGGATTGGATTTTAGTTTATGAAAATTTGCTGGTTCCTATAGGAGAAACATTGTAAATGTGGGAGCCCTTAAATGGGATATAAATCTTCTCTTCCATTTTCTTTTCTCAATTGTGTCATTTGGAAGAATATTTTGTGTGGTTTTTATATTCATTTGGAGGAATATATGTGTAGTACATCTACATTGCCTATTACATTGCCTATTTTACTACTCCCTCCGTCCCACTCCAACTGTCTTGTTACTGTTGGGCACGTGAATTAAGGTAGAGTTGGTTTGTGAGTATATGGTGGGGTCCACATAGTTGTTGGAGAGGAAAATTATTTCTATTTATAGAAAGAAGACATTTGAAATGGGACATCAAAAAATAGTAAGTAGGACATTTGGAATGGGACGGAGGGAGTATATGAGATATTGTTTCGAAGAGGAGATGGTCACAGTTCTCTCTCCAAATCCGCTATCTGCTAGCGAATCCACTAACTCTCAAACATTTACATGGAATCGTCTAAACAAAAGCTACAATAGTTTAACACCCTTTATATTGTATAAAAATTTATGTTAAAATTGTGCAACAAACTTTTCTTTCATTTCCCCTATTTCATTTTGGCATTTTGCGGATTTAGTGGGCATTGAAGGATTACATCTTCCAAAGTAAAATTCTACATATATATAAAATTCTACAAACTACGTTGGTTTTCAATGTATTTGAGTCAATGATTTACATTTTAATGGGATCACTGAAATTACCTTTGTAAATTTGTTTATTTTATGTCTTATATGAAAACAAGTGTTTATAATGTCCGGGGACGGTGACTTGCCCAAATAGTCAAGTCACTGTCATACCGACCTTATAATTGAAAGTTCGTTTTCCCGTCCGGTCCCCTTTCCCTCCATATTGTCCCTTTGTAATTTATGTGAGTTTCCACCACCATTTATCTATGTTCGACTTCGGGGGGGAAAAAAAGTGTTTAGAATGTTTTAGCATTTTTTTTAGTTACAAACTTTCATTGTTTTTTTTTTCTTTTGACAGGATTCATAATTTATTAATTATGGTTTGTAATTAAATGACAATTGACATATAAACCCTTTTTAATTACACCGATTAAACAAAGAACACAAGTGATGGGTGACAAATGAATAAAAAGATAAATGTCTCATATACTCGTATTCAACAAAATCAGAGTATGGATGAAGAATAAGAATTGAACAAGTAATATAAAGGACATACGTCCTATTAACATCACAATTGAACTTGGACCGATTACCATTTCATCCCCTTGCTGCTGCTGATTCTTGGTGTTGGCGTTACAATGCTTATTCATGAGGCATATATATTATGTACACAGTCAAGTCGATCTGGTTACACTTGGCTTCTGTCGAGTCGTGGTATTCTACCAATGCGATCGGTCTCTTGTTGGGTTTGGAAAATTCCCATGCCGCCGCCGGAGAAGATAAAGTATATATATATATATATATAGCTTCCCTTTTCTACTGTCTTTACCCGTTCTTGGACAGGTATGCATTGGGCATTGCTGCTTTGGCTGGCATATATGGTGTACACACAATGCTTATTGTTTTCGTGGGGAACTTATTTCGTTGCCAAGAGTTATACGCCGTGCAAGGTTTCATGGTGAGAGTTCTGACCGAATCTATGGTGAAACCATTAAGATAGGTCCGCTGCGCCTTGTTAGTTGGCATCCCAAATGCTGTACAGGAATGGTCCTCCGAGATGTAGATGGGAGCTCCCGGGTAATGCTGGTTTTTGATGGGTGATTCATGAGGAGGATGGTAGTTGGGTTGAGGGCTTTTCGGGCCATGTGAGCCACACGTCTAATCTTGTTGCGGAACTGCATGGTATTTGGAATGGGATGCGGCGACTTCGTTCCTTGGATATTACTCAAGCTTGTTGTTACTCTGATTCTATGGATGCGCATAGGATTATTCATTTGGGGGTTCCTGCCGAGCACGGTCTGTTCTCCCTTGTCCTTAGCATTCGGGAGGCTATGTCACAATCGAGGGGGTCCGTTGGTTCCATATTCTGAGAGAAGGGAATTATGTGGCAGATTTGCTTGCCAAACGCGGTGCCCTTTCGGTGGATTTATTCACTACGTGGGTCTTTCTGCCTGATGAGCTTCGATCTTGTCCTTTTTCTTGACTCTTTAGGGTTTTGTTCCCTCAGGTTTAATCTTTTCCTGTTGCTCCCTCCTTCACTCCCCCTTTCTGTAGATTTTTTAGTTTTCTCTGCTTAGCCTACGCATGTGCGTCATGTTCAAAAAAAAAATATTAAAGGAAATGTAGACCACCATTATTTGAATAACAATATTTAAACAAATATTTATTAACCTTTTTTCTTAAAATACCCGGTATCCCTAGGGCGCATATTGGATCTAACACTAATATTTATTGACTATTTGATTTTTTTGTGAACCATAAATAATATATATTATTTTAGATAAATATGTAATAATGTTGGATAAAACTTTAATGCATATGTACTAAACATATCATAAAATGAACATTCAATAAATGACTAAAATGAGATTTTTTTTTTTTTAAAAAAAAAACATTGAACATAACATACCATGAAAATTATTTTACCATATTAATTCGTCTGTCAATCGAAATTGTTTTGATATACATTATATATCCACTCAAAATATTAATTAACAAATTTTCTTCGTATTTATTCACTAAAAAAAATTAATTTACACTTAAAAATGAATAATTATACGAAAATATGAATATACTTATACATCAATTTATTCAATTTACTATCTAATGGTTATATAATTATGTAATTACGATTGAATTAAATATAATGAGCAATGAAAATAACATTTTAATTATTATCTATCTATATATATATATTAAAGCATTAGTGAACAACCCATCCTAAATTTAATGTGGTGTCTCCATTTCAAATTTGTAATTTTTATAGATTTTTGCATTTTTAATTAATTATTTTAGATTTTTACATTTATTTATTCATTATAGATTTTCAGTTTTTGAAATATATGGAATTTCCAATTTATATGGAATTCCCACAATCTTCACTTTTAAATATATTTGAAAGATATGAAATTTGAAGTTTTGTATTTTTTATTTTATTTATATTATTTTGCAATTTTAAATTTACTAATTTTAGATTTTTGCGTTATTTATTTATTCATTAGAGATTTATTCACTTTTAAAAAGATTTGAAAGATAAAATTTGAAATTTTTTATTTTTATTTTATCTATTTTGGAATTTATTTTTTGCATTTTTTTTATGTTTTATTATTTTGAATTTTATTATTTTATTTATTTTAAATTTTATTGTTGTATTTATTATTTATTTATAGATTTTGAGTTTTTACACCATAGAATTATTATGACATGAATAAGCATTTTCAATTTTTGCACCATAGTATTATTAGTTATTAGGACGAGGTTCGGCACTGGCAACTAAGAATTATGCTGCGTTTATATTTCAATATGGTGATCATATTGTAATGTTGGTAATTTTGTATAGGTTTAGTCTCAATTTTGGTTATATTTATTTGGTGTGATAAATTATGTAATCAAAATGTATATTAATGTGTATATGAAATCCCGATTTTTAGTCTTTAAAAGATATTTAATTTCCAATTTATATGGAGTTTCTACAATTTTCAGTTTTTAAAAATTTGAAATTTTAAAATTTATATGGAATTCGCAGTGTACATATGTAATTTATAATATTAAAAGATACATTAATGAATATATGGAAAAGATTTGTATATATGAATTAATGTATATATATAGGCCATATTTTCACAAAAATATGTCACTTCTCTTAAGTAATATATAATTATATATTTAATAAAAGTAATATACAATTATATAGTTGCTAATCGTTAAAAAATATTTTTTGTAATTATATCATTCTAATTGTATATAAATATATACTAAATAGAATAGATCTTATTTATGTTTTATTATATTTAAATAATACAAAAGAATTATAATTATTAAGAGAAGTATGAAAAATCATATTCTATGGATAATTGATTTAGAGTAAATTAGTTATTTTTGTAAAGCATATTATAAATAAAAGAATCGGGTGTATAAAGAGTTATTGGGGTGCGAATAGTCCATCAGTAGCTAAAGAATGAAAAATTATTTTTTTATTATTTATTTTTAAGGAATAATTCATTAATATATATTTTAACAGATTTGTAATTGACGGAAGAATAAATATAAATCTAGCTTTGTTAGAAATTGAAAGGCTAATTGCTGCAAATTCTATAAATTGGAAAATTTTCTCTGAAATGGCAGTATTGAATGAAGTTTTAACGTCTGAAACATATAATCTATTGATACTAGAAGAGAAATATTATAATAAGGAAGAAATGAAGGTGTATCATACTAAGCTATTACCTTTGTTGATTAATGAGTAGAGAAATGTTTATAATAAAATAATGTATGCAGTTGATAGTTCTGAGGGTTGATTCTTTTTTTCTTTACGTGGTGGAACTGAGAAGACACTTATCCATAATTTATCCAGAAAACATTATGTTTAGCCCTTCGTGGGAGAAAGGATATTGTGTTGCATGTAGCATCCAGTGGAATAGCATCATACTCCTTCAAAGAGGTAGGACCGCACATTATAGAATTGATATTCCACTAGATTGTGATGAGAATTCTAGCTACAAAAACTTATCCCAGAAAATTATTCAACCCCTCTTCTCATTGGAACAAAGCTCAAGATTTGGGATGAAAATTATTGATTGGTAGAATGATTATGAGCCCGTCTGAATTAACCAAATTCCCCATTCGATTTTAAAGGAAAAAAGTCACACTCGCATTTTGTTTTACTATAACTATAAAAAAAAAGTCAATGTCATTTTTTAAAGAAGGTTGCACTCTATCTTCAAAAATAATTTTGTTTACCTATGTAAGTCATATGTTGCAACACCTCGTGTCACTGGAAAGAGGGGACTCGAAGTATTAATATGCAATTAAGTTGGATTAACCCAAGATACTACAATAATGTTGTTTATAATAAAAATTATATATGACATAAATTTGCACAATGAATTCTTCATGTAGGTGATGGTAGTAAATCTGATATTGATCTTGAAGATGTACAATTAGATTTGACATTTCCAGATGATAATTTTATAAATTCTACGGGAGATCCTATACCGGCAATTGTTTAGAGTACTTATACACATATAAAATGCACCACTTCAAATCCAGATATTTTTAAAGATATTGCTATACTATTCCCTACCAACGAGATTGTTGATACGATTAATGATTAAATCATGGAACATATGTCTGTAAATGAAAATGTATATATCAGTTCTAATAATATTTGTCAAAAGGATGAAAACATAGATAATGCCAATAAATTATTTTCACTATAATATCTAAACACAATCAGTTGTTCTGGATTACCAAATCACGAAATAACGTTGAATTAGGGTTGCATAATCATGCTTATTAGGAATATAGATCCATCAAATAAAGTATGCAATATAAGTAGATTGATAGTAACCAAGATGCGGAACCATATTATTGAGGTTAAACTAATTTTCGAGAAAGCATGAAAGTAAAAAATTCTTGATTGGTAGAATGATTATGAACCTATCTGATTTAACCAAATTCCTGATTCGATTTCAGATGATAAAATTTCAACTTATAGTTTGTTTTGCTATGATTATAAACAAAAACCAATGTCAATTTTTAAAGAATGTTAGACTTTATCTTCCAAATCAATTTTTGCCATGAATAGTTATGTTGCAATATTTCGCGTCACTAGCAAGATGTGGCTCAAAGTATTAATATGTAATTAAGAATGATTAACTCAAGATACCACAAGAAATGTTGTTTACAATAAAATTTATATATGAAAGAAAATTTGCAAAATGAATTTAATTTAGGTGATGGTAAGGTCGGTATTGATTTTGAAGATCTACAATTAGATGTGACATTTCCGGATGATATTCTTATATACTTTACGGGTGATCCTATAGCGACAATTTTTAAGAGTACATATACAAATATAAACTGCACCATTTTAAATTCAGACATTTTTAAAGATAGTACTATACTAGCCCATACCAATGAGATTTTCTGGAATTAACTTTTCAACAAATTGTGAGGAAATTTTTCATATTATGCTTAATACAAATATATAAATTTTATTTTATTTTAATTTAAATTTCAAATTAAACAAAATATTATTTTAATAATTATTTTTATTCATCTGTTAAGCCAACGAAGCTAAAGAAGATGGTATAATTTGATTCTTAGTTAGTTTTAAAAATAAAAAAATTAATTATCATATACATCATCTTTCGAATAGATATAAAACCATTATACATTTTCATTACTCAAATATAATTTATGATTATTTTATACAATATAAGTATATATATATATATATTATACTATAAAATATATAATTATGCCCGTCGAGTTTCGACGGGTTAATTACTAGTGTATTATTAAAACCATTAGCGGTCAACCCAGTCAACATTTAATGTGCTGTCTTCATTTCAAATTTCCAATTTTCATAGATTTTTAAATTTTTTTAATTTTTAATTTGGATATGGAAATATATATTAATCCATATACTACTATTAATTTGGATATGAAAATCTCAATTTTCAAGTTTTAAAAGATATGAAAATTTCAATTTATATGGAATTCTGACAGTTTTCAGTTTTTAAAAGATTTGAAATTTGAAAATTTGTATTTTTGTATTTATTTATTTTAGATTTTTGTATTTTTATTTATTTATTTTAGTTTTTTTTGCATTAACCAAATTTTTCATTCGATTTCAAATGAGAATATTTCTACTCGCAGTTTGTTTTGCTATCACTATAAATAAAAGTTAATGTCAATCATTAAAGAAGAGACTCTATATTCCAAAACCTGTTTTCCCATGAACAGTTATATGTTGCAATATCTCGTGTCATTAGCAAAAGAGGACTCGAATTATTAATACATAATTAAGACGGATTAACTCAAGATACAAAAAAAATATTGGTTTACAATGAAATATAATATATATATGACAGAAGTTGCAAAATGGATACTTCATGTAGTGATGGTAATTGGTTAAACTAATACTACTACGTTTTTTTGGGTTTGCACCATTTTGACGATGCACGCATGCCGATACACATTTTCAACGATTAATAACTTAAATTGTGTACAATAAAAAATTATATTGATATTCAAAAACTATAAGTTTAGACGAATCTAACAAGATCTCACTTGACTATGTTTTTTCTTCCAGGAACTATGATAAAAATTTGAGACAAAGTTAAACTGTGATTAGTGCAAAAAACACTAGTGTTGCAAACATAAGAAAATGGAGGGAGTATTGATCTTGGAGATGTATAATCAGATATCACATTTCTATATGATATTCTTATAAACTCTACGTGTGATTCTATAGCGGCAATTTTTTAGAGTACATATACAAATATAAACTACACCTATTCAAATCCAAAGATTTTTAATGATATTGCTATATTTGCCCCTATCAATGAGGTGGTTGATATGATCAATTATTATATTATAGAACGTATGTCTGCAAATGAAAAGGTATAGCTCAGTTGTAACAATATTATCAAGAGGATGAAAGCATAGATATTGACGATAAAATATTTTTCACCGGAATATCTAAACACGATCAAGTATTCTGAATTACCAAATCAGGAAATAAAGTTGAAGGAGTGTTGCATGACTGCTTTTTAGGAGTATAGATCATTCAAATGATCATGCAATGGAAGAATGTTGATAGGAACCAAGATGTGGAACCATACAATTGAGGCTAAACTAATTTCAAAATACCATGAAAGTAGAAAATTCTTGATTGGTAGAATAATTATGAGCCCGTCTGATTTAACCAAATTTCTGATTTTATTTCAAATGAGAAAAATCTTACTCGGAGTTTGTTTTGCTATGTTCATAAATAAAAGTCAATGTCAATCCTTAAATAAGATTGGACTCTATTTTCCAAAACCAGTTTATAGCCATGAACTATTAAATGTTACTATAATATCTCATGCTTGTAGCAAGAGTGGACTCAAAGTATTAATATGTAATTAAAATGGATTAACTCAAGATATCATAATAAATTTTGTTTACAAAGAAATTTTAATGTGGTAGAAAATTTGCAAAATGAATATTTAGTGATTGTAAAGTTGATGTTGATATTGGAGATGTATAATCAGATATGAGATTTCCGGGTAATATTCTTACAAACTCTATTGGTGATCCTATAACAATATTTTTTAAGAGTACATATACAAATATAAACTACACCACTTCAAATCCAGACATTTTTAAAGATAGTGATATACCAATCCCTATCAATTAGATGGTTATACGATCAATGATTACATCATGGAACATTACATTTTCTAACAATATTTGTCAATAGGATGAAAGCATAGATAATGACGATGAAATATTTTCATCGGAATATCTAAGTAGGATCAAGTGTTATGGATTACTGAATCATGAAATAAAGTTGAAGAAAGCCTGCATAGCCATAATTCTCGGGAATATAGACCATCAAATAAATTATGCAATAAAAGCAGGTTGATACTAATGAATATGTGGAACCATATAATTGAATATAAACTAAATTTGGAAAACCATGAAAGTGTAACATTCATGATTGGTAGGAGTATAATAATTATAAGCCGTCGGATTTAACTAAATTTTCCATTCAGTTTCAAAGGTGAGAGTTTCCACTCGCAGTTTATTTTGCTATGATTATAAATAAAAAAGTCAATGTCAATATTTAAAATGGTTGAAATCTATATTGTAAAACCAGTTTTTAACTATGAACAGTTATATGTTGAAATATCTCGTGTCACTAGCAAGAGGGTACTCAAAGTATTAATATGTAATTAAGATAGATTAACTCAAGATACAACAAGAATTGTCGTTTACAATGAAATTTTCAGTAATTTGTGAAGGAAAATTTCATATTATACTTAATACTTATATTTAAATTTTATTTATTTCAAGTTAAATTTCAAAAATAAAATTATTATTTTTAATATTTAGTTTTATTGATCTGTTATGTTTGTACCAGACAAGCCACAGAAACTAAAAAATGCAATATAATATGATTTTTCTGTTAATTTTAAAAATAATTATATTATATTATCATATACACTCACTTTCGAATATATGTAGGGTCCGTTCTGGACGTCGAGCTGTAGCTGTAGGGAGCTGTAGCTATCTTTTTTTGCATAAGTGCTCAGTACAAGTAGTTGTAGCTGTCAAAAATTATACTCCAAAAGCTTCCAAAACCTACCAAAAGCATTCAAAAGCTCCCAAAAAGCTCCCAAAACTGCGTGCACATTTCTCTATTACTCAAAATATATTTATTATTACTATATAAGGATATAAAATTATATATAATTATGTCCGTCGAGTCTCGACGGATTATTTGCTAGTAGTTAACTAATACAGGTATAACAATAAAAAAGAAATAAAAAATTTTAAACAAGTAGAACCAAAAATAGAAAAATTTCCATGTGGCATTATAGGATTTTGATATGTGATATATTCTTGCCTTTTGTTTTGGTAATATAATTGGCTCATAAAGGATTCATTTATGTGTTTATATATTTTTACTAACCCTATGTACTCAATAAATGGTCCCGTAGCTCAGTTGGTTAGAGCGTTGGTCTTATGAGCCGAAGGTCGCGGGTTCGAGCCCCGCCGGGACCATTCTTTTATTGTTTTTTTTAAAACATAATATTTCTATAATTTAGACAAATAAAAATATTAGGAGCTAGGTCATAAAATACCAAATAGATAGATAGTATTATCCGAATATACAAATTAAAATACAGCAACCAAAAACCATATTCATCTCTTCACACAAGGAAAAAAGCATTAACACACTTTCCCATCTCACAAATCTACATAAACTGCAATAAAATTGATGGACGCACCAAACCACCCTCTTTAGGAATCAATAAATTTTTGAAACTGTCTCACATTATTTGTCTACTGATATGCAAATATTTTCGTCCAAATTAATCACTATAAAGCTCATTTTTCTCTTGTGGAGGTTTTAATTCAACATGGACATCATGGCTCCTAGATGCAATTGGTTCAAAATTCTCAAGAGAACCAAGAAACATAGACAGAAACGATCTCAGGTAACATACTCTTACTTTCCTTTGTTTGGGTGCAGAAATTTATGTACATTTTTGTCTAAAATTGATGTATATAATCTTGGCAGGATCAATGCAGATGCAGATCAAACCAGTTAACAGAAGAAGAAGCTGCAATCAGAATTCAGTCTGCTATCAGAGGATACAGAGTCAGTATCAGGATGTTTATTTTTAGGGCTCAGGTGTTGAATTTGGCTTGAATTATTTGGTGATTTTGCAAAAATGTAGGCGAGGAGAATGTACTGGCGTTTAAAAGGGATACTGAGACTTCAGGGAGTTGGAGAGGGCGAGGCTTCTACAGTGAAGCAGCAGTCAATTTCTGCTCTGAATCACATCGATTTATGGAGAAGGATGCAGGGAGAGATTAAATCGCGACGGATTGGTATGGTGACTGAAAGCCTACATAGAAGGATAATGCTCGAAAAGAAGATAAGAATCGAAGCCAAGCACCATGAGTTAGAGGTGTACTTCAATTTTTCGGATATGGGATTACGGCAATGTAGTTTTAAGTCGGTACTGAGGGGACTTTTTCCTAACAGGTGGAATGGTGTAGCGACACGAATAGCATGGAAGGAATTCTTCAAAGGATTAAACACAAGGAGGAGGCAGCAGAGAGACGGGAACGAGCCTTGGCTTATGCCTTTTCCCACCAGGTAAGCATGTCTTTATGTGGGCTAAGAGCATTTCGAATAATGTTGATGGGAAACCAAAGAGTGGGTTTTTGATCTTTTTAACAGTGGAGGCCAAACTCGAGTAAGGATTTAGGGCATGCATACTTTGATGTCAGCAAAGAAAGCTGGGGTTGGAGCTGGAAGCAGCGTTGGGTCGCCATTCGCCCCTGGCAGACACGGTGTCATAAAAGTCGTAATCTTAATAGGAAAACCGAAACCAATCACACTAAAAGAGCTTCGAGGAAACAAATCTTCCCTAAGGGAGCAATCTCCGATACTCTTCAAGGGCAAGCCTAAATAAAATCGACAATACTACTCTGTGTTCATAGTTCATACACAGCACTAATCAGTAATCAGCAATAGCACTAAAAACCAGCAAATGCAATGTTTGCTGCTTTCTTGTTAGTCAGTACAAAGAAACTAGTGGGCATTGTTAAGGTAGAAGAACAGTTTCCAACTGGACTTAAAGAGTATTTTCGGGACAATGAGGCCTGAGATTACAATGGCCCTTGCATCCTAATGTTATGTTTAAAGTTTTTCATTTTCTTGGGGCATTTCGATTCTTGTACACGTTTCGATGAATCCCATGAATTCCCACTTAAAAGTATCAAAGGTCGATTCTTGCAATCAATTAATCTCAATTGAGTTCACATAGCAACAAATTGAATGCAGCAAATGGGGAACTGATTTCATCACAATATGCCACACTTCAAGTATCATAATTACAGAACATAATCAGACAACACCAATAACCAGACAGAGAAAGTGGATAACAAAGACATAAATCAGTCTTCACAACATAATCAAGTGGAACAAACACCTTCAAGATGAGGTCACTGTCTTCTTGCTTATTCATCGCACAAGGAACAAGTTGCTGAAAACCGTAAACAAATACATAGAGAAGAGAAACTGGAATCGAAGAACCTGAGGTGAAGATCAGAATTCTCGGTCTTGCAGATATCGAAAACGCATTCAAAGTTTCAAAGCTCGTTCATGGGCTTCTCCAGTAACATCTACAAGCAAGAAAAATGGAAAACCTTAATGGAACCAGCATAAATTGTGAATCATGTTTCAATACTGTCAAAAGATTGATTGTGTAGATCACCTGTTAATGGAAGAAGAAAGTATCTTCAGCTTTTCGCGATCGATAATTAGGGGAAGCAGAAAATGGCTGGTGCTCCTCTTCATCACCCTGAATTCGTCCAGGGATTGGGAATCCAGAGAAGCCACCAAATCCAATACCATGAAGTGATGGCGGATACACAGCCAGAGATGATTCGTGTAGCGGCGGCGGCGGCGGCGGCGGCGGCTGATGGTTGCTGATCTCAGCCATGGATGGATCAATCCAAGCGGCAGTTGAAGGCGTGAAACTGGACTGAAGGGTTCCCCTCTGTGAAAATAACTGTTCGTTGCCGCGCAGCTGCTGTGCTGGCGGCGAATTGAAAAGGTATCCGCCGGATGCATATTCTGTAACTGAATTCCAAGATGGAAGATTCTGGAAGCGGTTGAGTTCCGCAGCATCCCGGCAGTGCTCTGCGAAATTATCGAACCCTAACGGAATTCCACTCAGCAGACCTTGCTGTTGCGGATTTTGTAACAGAAATGGATTCTGTAACTGCAAAGCAATCTTCGAATCGGGATTGGAAAACCGCTGGAAACGGAACGCGGTGGACGAGTTAGCTTCAATCGATGAATCCACCGGGAAAACGGTCCTGCTCGTACCACCAGCGGCGCCAGAATCCACAGAAATGCTCGAATTGCGTGCCCTCGAACTCTTCGGCCCGCCGATCACCGTAAAAATCAACTCGCCGGAGACGTCAGAAATCCCAATCCGGCCTTCTCCAACCTCATCCTCAACAATTCCGGCATCAGAGCCGGCGGTTGGATCCCAAGCCGGGAGCTTTTCAAGCTCATCAATGGCCGCCTTCGCCTTATTGATGAGCCAATCGACGGCCTTGCTAGGGCGGTCGTACCCCAACCGATCCTGCACATCGTAGAATTGAATGGCCGTACGCGCCGCCAAGCGCACGCGGCGGTCCCTGGGGCCTTTGGCGGTGCAGACCTTGCTGTGGCGGTCTTTTCTTCCGGTGGAGCGCACAATGTGGCCGCCGTGCACGGCGACAATCTCGCCGCCTAACTTCCTCTCCCCCATGACTAGCTACAGGTGCATGCTCAAAATATTATTCAGTCTTGAGAATGATGATGAAGATGATGATGAATCAGTGCAACAAGGCTTCTGCTGTCAGTAACTTTATACTACTACTAGTAGAGCAGATTCAGACAATAATGTCACTCCCCACTTTAGCTTCTGCTGCAAAAATCCCTTCTTAATCTAATCTACTCCATTATGTTTGCCCTTTCACAGCTTTCGATGGATGGCTACACACTCTATAAATGCAGCAGCAGAATTGGGATTGGGATTGGGAGCAAATATTCTTCAAAGGGTAATGAGGTAAGTTTGATGATTCATCACAAACTTAATTTTCCCTTTTGTTTTAAGTCCACTGGTTGCCTGTCTCACTCAAATCCAATTTGTCCCATTCTGGGCTTCAATCAGAAATTGATTTGATTCTTTTGTTCGAATGTTGAGTAGTTATGATAAGAATCCCAGAATGGGGTATATTCAGTTGGGAATGTAGGGAAAGATTAAATCTTTTTTAAATCCACAACCACATTGTGGTGTATTCTTGATAAATACTGCTTTCAATTACTGTAGTAGTCTAAGATGATAAAGTAAATAATTGCAAATTGGGGTACTTGTAAAGTCTAGATACGCATGGAAATAGGAAGGGTTGTGGTGTCTGTGTCTGTCAACTGTGATGAAAGGGACTTATTACAGCAGCTACTTTTGTGAATTGTTGGCTGGGGAATTGTTTGTATGGTTTGTTTTTTGTGTGTCTTTTGAAAAGAAGCATCGGCAGAAATGTGCTCTCAGAACTCTGGTCTCTCCCAATCCGTCAGTCAGTCTACGAACTCTACGTCTACTCCTTTTTGTTGGTGGTGGCGTTTTTTAACTCTTACTATTACAATCGAGGAAGCTTTCGACCCAGTCCGGGGATCTCTGGTCCCAAGTGATTGTATAGTTGACAACGCAGGGAGACCATTCTATGGACGGTGCGGATGAAATGATCAATACCGGATATGGGGATCCAAGGAGTCATCGACGGTCATACGGCCTTTTCCGACCTGGGTAAACACTCGCGTGCTTTGCCCTGCGCCGGTGGTTAAAACTTGTCAGGGCATCTACAATATCCAACACCAAACTCAAACCCATTTTACAGTAAATATCACATCAAACAGTAATCAATCTCCAATCATTCATACTAAACTCAAACTTAAAAGAATATTCTCTATATATTCTTTTCTATACAAACTTATTTATCTTTTCAATCATACCCTTTATTTCTTATAAATTATACATTAACCCCACATAAATTCAATACAAATTCATCTATGTATTTCAATAATGTTGAAGGATCCGATGTTGATTTAGATGACTATTAACTTAATTTTCCGTTTGCATAGTTATTTAGTTGTTTAATATTGTACATTTTTGTAAGTATTTGAGATGTGTTATGTTTAACTATATTTTCATATGCTAATGTAATTTTTTTAATGATTGCTAAGATTGTACCAAAACTATAAAAATTTAGTTATCTTTATGTTTAAAATTTATTTTATAAAGAAACCATAAAATTTCTAATCTAATTAAATATAAAATTAATTTAATAAAAAAATTATATGAAGTATAAAATTATCAAGCATAATACAAAATTAGTTCAATATTCAACTTGCAATAATTGGAGGGATGAAATTGCAATTAATTTAATTGCAAAAAGTGATATAGGTTTATGAATAGTAAATACTCAATTTGAGTATTTACTATTCATAAAACTCAAAAAACTTAAAATAAGTTTGGTTTTAGGGTATTGTTGGAGAGAATATGCCACCCCATTTTGGGTTTTAGGGGACCATTGGAGATGGTCTTAGATCCACTTGGGACTTTGGGAGGAGGGACTAATCTCTATGGCTCAATGCAAACTGAGTGGAGATTATGTCTGTCATCCCAGTAAAGAATGATTCAATTGACGCGTTGTAATCATTTTTTAGAGTAGTGATGTGTTCTGGCTGGCAGCCTTCAAACATTTATTAAACTCGTGTATTGTGTGTGGGGACTTCAGATTGGCTACGATGGATGTAGAATGTGATTTACTTCGACCACGTTAGCAACGCCGGGCTAATTACGTAATTATGACCGAATTTTGAAAAAAAAAAGCAAATGTAGTGGACTGTATGGGACAAAAATTTACTAATAGACCGATTTAGTTTCTTTGGAAAGAAACGGACTAAAAAAATCTTTTATTCCATTATTCTCATTACAATACCACCAAACATTGGTCCAAAATTGAATATTATATTGGCGTCTTCCTTCAAAATAAAAATACATGACAAACCAATGACACTAAATCTTACTCATTACTCCTCTTACTAATCACAATCTCCTTACTTTTTTTAAAAAACAAATCAACCATGTTGGAATTCGAATGGCAGATCAAGACGTTGGAAAGGATTTTTCATTTAATAATACAAAAAAATGACAATAATCAACACCAAGCAAGTAAGATTACAACCTCTACCTACTTCATTTCTTTCAACATTTGAATTTGAATGCTCCACAAATTCATCCGTTCCCTGAAATGTCGCCTTCACATAACAATTTCCATACCCAATTCCTTCTTTGTTTGGATGATGACTCCACTAGTTTGCCATTGAGCCTGTCATACCACCTATTTTTCGTGCATTTTTGTAAACTTTTGAACTACGTTATGGCTTGATCCCTTTACCGGGTACGTAGGCAGCTTAGAAGTTTTAATTCTAAGTGCAGTCACAACATAGTAAAACAAACACAAGACCCTAGCACGAGACGAGAAAAGCCGAAACACAACTTCGAGGGCGGAGTTGATTCTTAAGGAGGGTAGACTGTAATACCCGAGAATTTTCCATCATAAAATAAAACAATAGCTAAATAAATAAATAATAAATAAAATAAATACTATAAATAAATAAACAAATCCAGCAAATAAAAGAAATAAATAAAGATAAGGAAATGAGAAATGAGATTTTTACTTAAAAAGGAATTAAAGGAATTTAATTAAATAAAAGGATGGATAAATGGTACACCAAAACCCGACACTAATGAACTCGAGTATTCGAGTCCAAAACATCCAATTAGACTGAGAATAAAATTAGAGAGAAAGTATGAACCCGAATATACCCCGGAAATCGGAATTCGGGAGCATAGAGGGATAGAAACCCGAAAGAGAGGCGGAAAAGCACGACGGATCGCACGACCCACCCGGACTGAAGTCCAGGCGAAGTCGGCGCGGTGGCCCCGCGGTGAAGGTGGTTTAGCGCGCCACGACCGCGCCACTTCACAGATTCGTTTGTTGCGTGAATCTCTCGCCCGAACGCGGATTTTTCGACTTTCGGTTGAACATCTCTCGACTCAAGACCTTTAGGTCGGTTGTGGACGCCCTAGGGATTGAGAATTCTATAAATAAGCCCCTTGGGAGCCCCAAACAAGTTTACAAAACCCTACAACCTTCTATACGTTCGAAACCCTAAATTCGGAGTCGACGGAAAGCACCAAACGGAGGCAGCAGCTTTGGACGAAAATCCAAGGTCTCCAAACGTTGTGGTAAGCTCTAGTCCGATAAATCTTTTCACGTTTCAATCCGAAAACGGATTCTAACTTCGGTTCTTCTCTTTCTACACCCTGTATCGAATCTAGATCGTAGAACCCGACGAACGGAGAGGAGAAACAGTGATCTGGAAGCCACGCCTCCGAATTAGACATCCCCGACGTTCATAAACTCAGTAAGTTAACTCTTACATGGTTTTGGGATGAATTAAAACATTCAAACGAAAAGATTAACAAGAAATAAAAAATCTGTCAATTATTACTTTCTACCGGCGCAACAGATTTGTTGAATTTTTCCGAACCTTAAAACAAACTCAAACGGAAAAACTTAAAACACGAAAAACGTTCCTAAGACTTAGACCTAGCTACTGTAAAAGTTTGGGAATTTTTGGAGTTGATTTGATATGTGAAAACCCGTTGAAACCGAACTGTTTGAATCTAGATCTTGAAATCTTGGACAGAACTTAGGAATGATCTTGATCACGTTTTTGACATAGGATCTAGGCTGTTTTAGATCTTTGGCCGAACATGAAAGTTGTAGATAAATGTCTTAAGATGATCCCTGTCAAATTTCATTAAATTTGGGGTTGAATTGATATGGTAGAATTTGAAATCTTTAAACTGTGACATATTAAACTCGGACAGAATTCTTCTTATGCGAAAATTGGCGATTTTGACCTACTTAGGTATCTCGGATTGAAAAAGTTAAAACACGAAAGTTGTAGATCTTGATGTTTCCGAGTCAGATATGAAATTTTGGAATTTTTGGAATTAAATCTGATTTTAGACGAATTTTGGAGTAAACTGTGATTTACCGAAACGAAATCTTGAAATCTTGTTGAAACATGGAATTAACCTTTAGGGTTGAAACGAATTGAGATATTATTTCTAAATAAATACAATGGAAGGCAGATTTTAAAAACTAAATCCCCTTACAAACTTGATAAATTAAAATTAGGGGTGAGTGCTCTGCAGGGTGCCCCCTAACGATTCACTTCGTGCCGTAATGGACGATGGTGACCCCGCGCGCTAAATTTGAGATATGGATTGCCTAAACGGCGAAACTTAGAGCCTACACTCTCGTGAATATCCGTATGGGTTTCCCGAGGCTCCGGAGTGGTACTGGGTATGGCTGATACGGTTGCGGCCGCCGGGCTACCGGCTAAACTTGTTGACATCGCGATGCTATCGTGAAACTTTGAAATACCAAATCGGGAATGTAATGGGGATTCTAAATTAAATTAAATTAGATTAAACTATGTTGTTGTCCAATTAAATTATTTAAATGCTTTATTTAAATTATGGCTATTATCTTGAACCATGTGATATGTGTTATTAAATAGAGCCTGAGATGAATTATGTTATTGGATATTGATTAGATGAAACTAAATATTATGTTATTATCATGCTTTTGTTAAATTATTAAATTTATGGCTTTTAAACCCTACGATCATGCATGTGTTAACTTACTCAACAATTTTGCTGACCAAAACCATTTTTATTCCTTTCCTTACAGAATATGTGGAATGAGCATGTGTGAGCACGAATCATGCATGGGATTTTGGGGGATTGTTATTTTGCTTTTAAATTTCGTACTTAGATTATATTATGAACGGGCCTGTTTAACCCGTGTCTTGGCCATGTCGGCCCTTTTTATATTTCCGCTGCGATACTGTACTAAACTAAATATTTCCGCTGCGCTATGCTATTATTGTTTTCGAATTATATTGTATGGGCTATTTTGAATGCTTTACATGTTTTTAAATACTGCAATACCCAGCCTTGCATCTCTTTAGTAAGCTCGGAGAAACCGTGTCTTACTAGGGAGATGTGGCGGTGACATCCCGACCTGGGTGACCAAAAACCGGGGTGTTACAAGTTGGTATCAGAGCCCGACTATTTTTAAACTATTATTTTTAAACCATTACTATTTTAAAACTATTATATTTTGACTATTCTTCTAAATTTTAAAGTATTATTTCCATGGAAAAATCTTTATTTTAAAACCCATGGAAAAATATATATATGTGGTGCATTAAATTATTATTGGGGGGAAAAAGAAAATCATTTGCATATGCATGTTGCATCTCTGCCATGAACTGAGAATCTTGGAAACTTGAACTTAGCATCTTGGCGAAGCTTGAACTTAGAATCTTGGCGAAACTTGAACTTAGAATCTTGGAAACTCGAACTTAGAATCTTGGCGAATTGAACTTAGAATCTTGGCGAATATTAACTTAGATCTCTTGCTTGCGCTAGATGGCTAGTCAAGACATGATGCAGTTGATGGTCAGGATAATGAGTGTTCATCTCGATTCCCACCAAACCCTAGAGCAGATGAAGTACCGTATGGCCCAATTGGAGGCCAATTTACATCACATGGGCAACTTGAGAGAGGCGGATCATCACCGCATAAACCAACTCGAGCGCCAAGTCCAAACCCTCACTACACAAAACTTAATACTAAAGGAATACATTGATGCCCACGGGCAAGACTTAAACACTATCTTTGACGAGCTGATGCCGCCGAGTTCGGAGGAGGAAGATCCGGAAGAAGATCCTGCTACCCCACCGGAGGATGTCATGAGACACTAGAGCTTCTATTATTAGATACTATTTTGCTAGAGAAAATATCGCTACCTTTGTACTAAAATTTCTTTTGAGGAAATAAAATGTCCGATTTAGTTTTTTTTAAATCAAAACAAAACCAAACAAAATAAAATAAAACCCCGAAGCATGCGATGCTTCTTAATTCGAACAAAGCACCACGTGTTAAATTGCAATACACATATACATTTATATAGATCGCTTAGGCCATATACTAAATTCACAAGGTCCTAATCTATCCTATTTGTACCAGAATGGCACCCAGAGGAAGAGGAAGAGGCAGAGCCCAACCCGCTCCCCAAACCACTACTGAAACACCTACTGAAACACCACCAAACGTCACTGAACCAAACCAACCTGATGAGGAACAGCCCCAAGGTGCGCAGGACGCCCCCGCACCGAACAATGTGGGCGATCGTCTTAGGACGATAGAGGAAGTGTTGATTGCGCTCGGAAACGCGCAAGTCAACCAGGGTCAAGCTGCGGCGGTACCTCCGCCCCAAGCTCGCCCTAACTACCTGGCGATGGTGAATCCTTACCAGCCACCCCACTATGCTGGTGAGGAGGATCCAGCTAAACTGGAGGAATGGATCCGGACTTTTGACAAGCTGCTGGGAGCGGTCAAATGTCCGGAAGGAGAGAGGGTACATGTCGCTTCATACTACTTGGGAGGCGAAGCTGATGACTGGTGGCAAGCAACGCAAGCCAAACTGACTGAAGATGACGAGCCTTACTCGTGGATGGAGATGATGGAACTACTCAGGGATCGATTCTATCCCTTGAGTACCAAAGCTGCCATGTACGAAGAATTCCTGTCACTGAAGCAAGGAAGCCAAACGGTGCAAGAATACTACACACGCTTCAAGGAGCTGGTGAGGTTCGCACCAAGGCTAGTGCCTACTGATGCGGAAAAGGCACAGAAGTTCGAGATGGGACTGAACCTGTCTGTGCGCGAGGTGATCGCGGGGGTACACTACCCCGATTTGCAAGCAGTGTATGACCGCGCTGTGGCGGTAGCACGCGTGCAGCAGCTGAAAAGAAGGGTGAGTGGGGAGTCCAGCAGGGGTCCTCAAGACAAGAGAAGCCGAGACTCAAGAAACGAGAATAACACTGGGAGGAACGAGCAGCGCAGAGGGTCGAATAGGCCCCAACAAAACAACACTGGGAGGAGGTTCAACCAAGAAGATCCGGTACCACCTTGCCCGCGATGTGGACGACCACATCTGGCAAGGGGATGCCCGCAACAAGGCGCTTGTTACCGATGCGGTCGAATGGGTCACGTTCGACGGGATTGCCGAACTAGGCTCGAGAACATAACAAAGAGGGACGACTTAGTCGCGGGGCAAGAACAGCCTCAAAACCAAAACGGGCGAAACGGGAATAACCAAGGGTACAGACCCCCTCAAAATAGGCCGCAAAACCAGAACCAGAACCAACGACCTCCGCCCCCACAGAATCAAAACCAGCAACAAAATCAGCAGCCGAATGCTAATCAGCAGGGCAATCAGGGACGCCCTATGGGGAGGCTCAATGTGGTAAACCAAGCGGACGTGCCTGCGCAAGGAGAAGTGATGGCAGGTACATTTTATGTGTTGAATACGCCCCTTAGAATTCTATTTGATTCTGGAGCTAGTTGCTCAATTATAGCATCAAGAATAGTGCCTGAGTTAGATCTACCTAAGTGCGAGAGAATTAGCTTAGGAATTCAATTGCCTTCTGGAGAAGTAGTGTCTTGCTCTAAACGATATAACGGAATTCCTATAGTGATAAAGAACGTAGAATTCTTCGCGAACTTGGTAGAATTTAACTTAAGAGACTTTGACATCATACTGGGGATGGATTGGCTATCCCAGTATAAAGCGGTGATCGAATGCCAAAAGCAAAAGATCACCTTGTCAAAAAGTAGGGGAAAGAGAGTTATCTTTTACTCTCAGCCCCCTAAGAAAAGTAACAAAATCGTTAGTGCACTTAAACTAAGTAACTTGATGCGTAAGGGGTATGAACTATATGCGTGCTATGTGCACAACCTTGAGGCGGAAGAGAACAAGGTTGATAGCATACCAGTGGTAAGAGAATACCCGGACGTGTTCCCTGAAGACGTTCCGGGCATGCCACCTGAGAGAGATCTTGAATTCACGATAGATCTCATTCTGGGGACAGAGCCTGTCTCGAAAGCTCCGTACCGGATGGCACCACTGGAAATGAAGGAGTTAAAGGAACAACTCGAGGAGCTATTGGGAAAAGGTTACATAAGACCGAGTACGTCCCCTTGGGGAGCACCGGTTTTGTTTGTCAAGAAGAAAGACGGAGGACTACGTCTTTGCATAGATTACCGAGGACTAAACCAAGTGACCATTAAGAATAAATACCCCCTACCGAGAATAGAGGATCTGTTTGATCAACTGAAGGGAGCTTCAGTATTCTCGAAGATCGATTTGCGATCTGGGTATCATCAATTGAGGATCGCCGAGAAGGATATTCCGAAGACGGCATTTCGAACGCGATATGGCCATTACGAGTTCACAGTGTTATCTTTCGGGTTAACAAATGCTCCGGCCATGTTCATGAATCTCATGAACAACGTGTTCCGAGAATTGTTAGACCAGTGTGTCGTAGTGTTCATCGACGACATCCTGATCTACTCAAAGAGCGAGGAAGAGCATGCAAAACACTTATATCAAGTGTTGGAAACCTTGCGAAGAAATCAGCTATACGGCAAGCTGTCGAAATGTGACTTCTGGCTGAAAGAAGTGGCATTTCTCGGACACATAGTATCCGCTGATGGAGTATCAGTAGATCCGGCAAAAGTCTCTGCCGTAACTGAATGGGCAACTCCGAAAAGTCCAACGGAAATAAGGAGTTTCCTTGGATTAGCCGGATATTATAGACGATTTGTGAAGGACTTTTCAAGGATTGCACGTCCTTTGACCCAGCTACTTAAGAAAGGAGCAAAATACGAGTGGACCGAAGCGTGTGAGACTTCATTTCAAGAGCTGAAGAAACGACTCACAACCACACCCGTATTAACATTACCATCAGAGAATGGTGACTTCGAAGTATATAGCGATGCTTCGAAGGAAGGTTTAGGTTGTGTCTTGATGCAAGACTCGAGAGTCGTAGCCTATGCATCACGCCAACTAAAACCCCACGAGGAAAATTATCCGACACACGACCTGGAGTTGGCAGCGGTCGTATTCGCTCTAAAGATATGGAGACATTATCTTTATGGGCGGAAGTGTCGAATGTTCACCGACCACAAGAGCTTGAAATATATATTCACTCAGAAGGAGTTGAATTTGAGACAGCGAAGGTGGTTGGAACTTATTAAAGACTATGATTTAGAGATAGCATACCACGAGGGGAAGGCGAATGTGGTAGCCGATGCCCTAAGTCGGAAAACCCAACACGTGACAAACTCGTTGGTAATTCCGCCGGCATTGTACATGGATTTGGCAAGATTGGAGTTAGAACTTGTGCATTCTGGCACAGTGAGAGAAACGGTCAATGCCATGGTAGTAGAAACTCCCATATTGGACGAGATTCGACTCGCTCAACCGGGCGATCCGAAACTCGAGAAGATAAAAGGGTATATTGCCGAAGGAAAGGCAATAGGATTTGCTGTCCACGAGGATGGAAGCATCCGTTTTAAAGGTAGATGGTGTGTGCCTCTTAAATGTGCCGAGTTGAAGCAAAGGTTGATGGAGGAAGGGCACAACACGCCATATTCCGTACATCCCGGAGGTGACAAGCTATACAAAGATCTGAAGAAGATCTATTGGTGGCCGGGAATGAAGAAGGAAGTGGCAAATTTCGTGGCGAGATGTCTCACCTGCCAAAAGGTTAAGGCAGTGCGACATAAACCCTTAGGATTGATGCAACCACTAGGGATTCCAAGTTGGAAGTGGGATAGCATCTCAATGGACTTTGTCTCGGGATTACCCCGATCACCTAAAGGCATGAACAAGATTTGGGTGATTGTGGATAGGCTAACGAAGACAGCCATATTTATCCCAATGAAAGACACGTGGACTATGGACCAATTGGCCCGAGCCTACATTGATAATGTGGTACGACGACATGGAGTACCACATGATATCATTTCCGATAGAGACAGTAGATTTTTCTCTCATTTCTGGACGGAGTTACAAAAAGCTCTCGGTACTCAAATCAAAATGAGCACCGCATTCCACCCGATGACGGATGGACAAACCGAGAGAACAATCCAAACACTAGAAGACATGCTGAGAGCATGTGTGTTGGAATTCAAAGGAAATTGGGAATCTCATTTACCCTTGATTGAGTTTTCCTATAATAATAGTTACCATGCTAGTATCGGCATGGCACCTTTCGAGGCATTGTATGGACGAAAGTGCCGAAGCCCTTTGAGCTGGGAAGAAAACGATAAGTCCGTGGTAGTGGGACCATAACTTATCGAAGACATGGCTCAACAAATCAAAGTGATCCAAGGGAAGATGAAAGCCGCTCAAGACCGTCAAAAGAGTTATGCCGACGTGAGACGACGAGACCTAGAATTTCAAGTGGGAGATAGGGTCATGCTAAAGATATCACCCATGAAGGGGGTGATGCGCTTTGGCAAATGAGGGAAGTTAAGTCCTCGATACATAGGACCTTACGAAATTCTAGAACGAGTCGGAACTCTAGCCTACCGATTGGCTTTACCGCCACACTTAGATCGAGTTCATAATGTCTTCCATGTCTCGCAACTAAAGAAGTATGTGCCGGACCCGACACATGTACTTCAACCGGAGATAATTGAGCTCGATGAAGATTTGACTTACGAAGAAGTTCCAGTGCGTATTCTTGATACTAAGGAACGAGTAACGAGGAACAAAACCGTCAAAATGATCAAGGTTCTTTGGTCAAATCACGAAAGTGAGACGGCAACTTGGGAAGTAGAATCCGAAATGAGGGAACGATACCCGACGTTGTTCAAACCGATACCGACACAGTTACGGGGACATAACTGCAATCTTAAGGGGGAGAGGATGTCATACCACCTATTTTTCGTGCATTTTTGTAAACTTTTGAACTACGTTATGGCTTGATCCCTTTACCGGGTACGTAGGCAGCTTAGAAGTTTTAATTCTAAGTTCAGTCACAACATAGTAAAACAAACACAAGACCTTAGCACGAGACGAGAAAAGCCGAAACACAACTTCGAGGACGAAGTTGATTCTTAAGGAGGGTAGACTGTAATACCCGAGAATTTTCCATCATAAAATAAAATAATAGCTAAATAAATAAATAATAAATAAAATAAATACTATAAATAAATAAACAAATCCAGCAAATAAAAGAAATAAATAAAGATAAGGAAATGAGAAATGAGATTTTTACTTAAAAAGGAATTAAAGGAATTTAATTAAATAAAAGGATGGATAAATGGTACACCAAAACCCGACACTAATGAACTCGAGTATTCGAGTCCAAAACATCCAATTAGACTGAGAATAAAATTAGAGAGAAAGTATGAACCCGAATATACCCCGGAAATCGGAATTCGGGAGCATAGAGGGATAGAAACCCGAAAGAGAGGCGGAAAAGCACGACGGATCGCACGACCCGCCCGGACTGAAGTCCAGGCGAAGTCGGCGCGGCGGCCGCGCGATGAAGGTGGTTTAGCGCGCCACGACCGCGCCACTTCACAGATTCGTTTGTTGCGTGAATATCTCGCCCGAACGCGGATTTTTCGACTTTCGGTTGAACATCTCTCGACTCAATACCTTTAGGTCGGTTGTGGACGCCCTAGGGATTGAGAATTCTATAAATAAGCCCCTTGGGAGCCCCAAACAAGTTTACAAAACCCTACAACCTTCTATACGTTCGAAACCCTAAATTCGGAGTCGACGGAAAGCACCAAACGGAGGCAGCAGCTTTGGACGAAAATCCAAGGTCTCCAAACGTTGTGGTAAGCTCTAGTCCGATAAATCTTTTTACGTTTCAATCCGAAAACGGATTCTAACTTCGGTTCTTCTCTTTCTACACCACGTATCGAATCTAGATCGTAGAACCCGACGAACGGAGAGGAGAAACGATGATCTGGAAGCCACGCCTCCGAATTAGACATCCCCGATGTTAATAAACTCAGTAAGTTAACTCTTACATGGTTTTGGGATGAATTAAAACATTCAAACTAAAAGATTAACAAGAAATAGAAAATCTGTCAATTATTACTTTCTACCGGCGCAATAGATTTGTTGAATTTTTCCGAACCTTAAAACGAACTCAAACGGAAAAACTTAAAACACGAAAAACGTTCCTAAGACTAAGACCTAGCTACTGTAAAATTTGGGAATTTTTGGAGTTGATTTGATATGTGAAAACCCGTTGAAACCGAACTGTTTGAATCTAGATCTTGAAATCTTGGACAGAACTTAGGAATGATCTTGATCACGTTTTTGACATAGGATCTAGGCTGTTTTAGATCTTTGGCCGAACATGAAAGTTGTAGATAAATGTCTTAAGATGATCCCTGTCAAATTTCATTAAATTTGGAGTTGAATTGATATGGTAGAATTTGAAATCTTTAAACTGTGACATATTAAACTCGGACAGAATTCTTCTTATGCGAAAATTGGCGATTTTGACCTACTTAGGTATCTCGGATTGAAAAAGTTAAAACACGAAAGTTTTAGATCTTGATGTTTCAGAGTCAGATATGAAATTTTGGAATTTTTGGAATTAAATCTGATTTTAGACGAATTTTGGAGTAAACTGTGATTTACCGAAACGAAATCTTGAAATCTTGTTGAAACATGGAATTAACCTTTAGGGTTGAAACGAATTGAGATATTATTTCTAAATAAATACAATGGAAGGCAGATTTTAAAAACTAAATCCCCTTACAAACTTGATAAATTAAAATTAGGGGTGAGTGCTCTGCAGGGTGCCCCCTAACGATTCACTTCGTGCCGTAATGGACGATGGTGACCCCGCGCGCTAAATTTGAGATATGGATTGCCTAAACGGCGAAACTTAGAGCCTACACTCTCGTGAATATCCGTATGGGTTTCCCGAGGCTCCGGAGTGGTACTGGGTATGGCTGATACGGTTGCGGCCGCCGGGCTACCGGCTAAACTTGTTGACATCGCGATGCTATCGTGAAACTTTGAAATACCAAATCGGAAATGTAATGGGGATTCTAAATTAAATTAAATTAGATTAAACTATGTTGTTGTCCAATTAAATTATTTAAATGCTTTATTTAAATTATGGCTATTATCTTGAACCATGTGATATGTGTTATTAAATAGAGCCTGAGATGAATTATGTTATTGGATATGGATTAGATGAAACTAAATATTATGTTATTATCATGCTTTTGTTAAATTATTAAATTTATGGCTTTTAAACCCTACGATCATGCATGTGTTAACTTACTCAGCAATTTTGCTGACCAAAACCATTTTTATTCCTTTCCTTACAGAATATGTGGAATGAGCATGTGTGAGCACGAATCATGCATGGGATTTTGGGGGATTGTTATTTTGCTTTTAAATTTCGTACTTAGACTATATTATGAACGGGCCAGTTTAACCCGTGTCTTGGCCATGTCGGCCCTTTTTATATTTTCCGCTGCGATACTGTACTAAACTAAATATTTCCGCTGCGCTATGCTATTATTGTTTTCGAATTATATTGTATGGGCTATTTTGAATGCTTTAAATGTTTTTAAATACTGCAATACCCAGCCTTGCATCTCTTTAGTAAGCTCGGAGAAACCGTGTCTTACTAGGGAGATGTGGCGGTGACATCCCGACCTGGGTGACCAAAAACCGGGGTGTTACAGAGCCCTCATTGGTTATGTCAATGGTTACATGTTCATTTTGTTTTGAAGGAAGACGCGTTGGACTATGTAATTTCGAACCTAATGTTTGATGGCATTATAATGAAAATATGTAATGCATCTAATTAGGTTTCTTCTTGTTTGACATAAGAATATGATATGCATTTAAAACATTTTACTTGTAGTATGACAGTATAATGTAGACTGTAGAAAAAAGAAAAAGAACAAAATATAATGTACAAATGGAGAATATATTTAATGTAATTGTCACAACAATTTGAGCTAATTATTTGCAATGGTTGTAGAGGGTGGATTATTCGGACAAAACGACAAGAAAATATACACTTTTAGCAATTTTCTGATTAAATCTCTACTTGACTTGGATTAGTGAGTTTAAGAGGATTTGGTTTTAATTAGCAAACAAAATGGATTAATGGAGGGCCAAAAATTTGCAGCGAACAAATTGGAAAAAAAAATGACAAGAAAATGGATGATTTTGACAATTTTCCAACAAAAATATACTAGTATTATTATTAGAAGAAGAACGAATATTTTTTTCTTCTCACTATTTTGTTGAGTTTTATAAGAGAATACATAGCAAACTTTTATTAAAAGAGATGTTGGATAACGAAATCTATTTATATTTTTGGAAGATAATTAACGAAAATTCATAAAGTATTAAAATTATAGAATACTTAAAGAATTTTTAAAGACTTTTGAAAATATAAAATGATCATCTCAAATTGAGGGGATGAGGAGAAAAGTTCAAGTCACTTAACTTTCAATTTTATTTTTGCGGGTTCGAATCATCATCCGACCTATATCACATCCTTTTACCAAGACTCAAGTGTCAATATTTGGGGATGAGTACTTGTCCAAATGGCTCAAATGGCCAAGTCCATGCCTTCCAACCTTATGGTTGGGGTTCGATTCCCCAACTCCGCCCCCTATCCCTCCATTTTATCCATTTATAATTTGTGTAACATGATCTCCCACTACCATTTCTATGACTTCGGTTCCTCCAAAAAAAAGTGACAATATTTACTATTAAAAAAAATCTCAAAATTTGAAAGTCTAAAAAAAAAACTCCTACAAAGTCCAAAATCATTACATCCCCTTACTAGCAAACACAGTTGACCTGAGTAGTATGGAGCTCTGGCAGCTTAAGCAAATGTCTCAGGTTTGAGCCTTTGTGTATATAAAATTCTGCTTTGGGAGAGACAACCCTTCAATGCCCACCAGATTCTCGATGGATTAGTATTGGGCCCAAGATGGCCTGGGGATACCCGATATACGCCAAAAAAATACATCCCTTACTTCATTCCCTCAATCCGTCTTTTACTTTTTATCTTTCCTTCTTTTTCAGTTGCTAGTTTTTCATACATTTCTTTGAAGAGGTGTTATGTTACAATATTTGATTAATAATAATAATAATAATAATAATAATAATAATAATAATAATAATAATAATAAAGCTACAATTTTTTGTAATGCCTAAATCAAATTTATAGAAGTAGTATTTTTTTTTTTGGAAAGCCTATGCCAGATAAACATACAAACCAAAGGGAAAAGAAGGAAACAAAAAGAGCCCCTAGAGACAGGGGAGGGGGGGACACGCGGGGAAAACGAAAGCAACAGACATCAACGTCTAGGGAAACAAACTCCCCTAGCGTCGGCAGAAAGAGCCTCTAAGGTGAAATCTTGGGGGTAGGCCCAGGTGGTGAAGAATTCTTCGATCAATGCCCCGTGTTTAGCAAGCCGGTCCGCTACTCGATTCCCTTCCCGGAGGATGTGGAGAATGATGCATTCATCAAATGAGTCCCGCAAGTCCCTAATACGCTGTATGAGAGAGGCAAATGGGTGGAAGGGGCTGGAGGCTTGAATGACGTCAATCACTGCCTTTGAGTCGGAGTAGCAGAGGATACTCGTTCTCCCCGTGCGAGAAACACATTCCAACCCATAAGCCAGGGCTGAAAGCTCCGCATGCATGATAGTGTTGTGGCCGAGGAAACCGCAGCCTCCCTAGATCCAATGCCCATCTACCCCCCGGAGGACAAAACCATAGCCTGACCTCCCAGGGTTGCCAAGGGAGCTTCCGTCCACGTGTAAAACCATACCATTGCTACCATTCGGGTTCCAGTAGACCAGCCTCATGGGGTTGCTGTCAGGTCTCCTAGCTGTCACTCCACCATCTATAGCCGCTGTGGTGCGAAGAACTTCCCTGTTGAGGAACCAGATGGTGTTTTGCTTGCCCCTAAAGAGCCGGGAATTACGCTCCACCCAAACAGTCCACACAGCCACCAAGAATCTCGTACCAAAGGAGGTAAGCATGGCATGCAGCAGGTCCATGATTTGAAGTTTGGGGACCTGATCACAGTCCGGGGGTATAGGAATGCACAGGGCTTTCCAGAGTAGTTGGGACCAGTCACAGTAGAACAAGCAGTGGCTCCAACTTTCAGAGGTAATTCCACACAAGGAACATAGGGGGTTGGGCGCTAAATTCCTCTTGAAACGGGTGAGGTTAACCGGGAGCGCATCATGGCAGATAAGCCAAAGGAGAAAATAGAACTTCGCAGGGTACTTGCTTTGCCAAAGCCATTTCCATCCCATTCCCTCGGCCTCAGCTTTGATAAGAAATTTATAAGCCGAGCCAACAGAGTAGCTGCCTGCATTATCCTCCTTCCAAGTCCAAAGGTTTGGAACTGAAGGGTGGATGATGGGGAGCCGAGAGGCTTTAATATCGTCCAGCAGTTGAGGGGGCAGGGGGGGTGGATCTCATTCCAGTTCCATTCTCCGTTGCCAATGACATCCTTCAGCTTGAGGTCGATGTCATGGATATCCACATACGGGAGGAGGGGTCCAAGGTGCTGTCCCTTCCACCAGGCTGAAGACCAAAGGGACACATCCCCTTTCCCAATGCGAAGTTGGAAACCGTCCTTCAGGAAGGGGATCACTTTGCGAATGGTTTTCAGGATGTGAGACCGGCTGTCACTGGGAGGACTAAAGGGATTATGGCCAGCTTTCCATCTATCCTCCAGAAGTCTGACCCACGTTTTCTGAGGGGAATGTATAGCATTCCATAAGAGCTTTCCCAGGAGGGATATGTTCATAAGCCGGGTTTTGCGAAGCCCAAGGCCCCCTGATTTGAGCGGCATAGTAGCCTTCTCCCAGCTCACAAGGTGTAGACCTTTCCCAGTCCCACCCTTCCAAAGGAATCGACTGACTCTCCTATCAATAGCCTTGCAAACCGCCTCCGGGAGCCAATGAATTTGCATGAAGTAGGTGGGTATGGCCGCCAGAACCGCTTTGCAAAGAGTTAGTCTACCCGCTTTATTGAGCAATTGGGCAGCCCAACCCTCAAGTTTGCTGACAATTCTGTCAAGAAGGAAATCAAAGTGACAACTTTTAACTCTACCAAGCACAAGGGGAAGGCCAAGGTACCTGTCGAGAGATGGCACCGCTTCCACACTGAGTGTCTTAGCCACCCAAGCAATGTCATTGGGCGGGACAGCGGGAGAGGCAAGGAATGAGGATTTGCTGGGATTAAGCTTCATTCCAGAGGCAGCAGCAAATCGGCTGAGAGAAGTGGCCATAGAAGTGATGCTATCTCTATCCATTTCGGAGCAAAGCAAGAGGTCGTCGGCAAAGAGTAGATGGGAGACTCCTAGGCCAGAGGGGGCCAGCGAGATGGGCTTCCAGGTACCAGCGTTGACAGCCTGCTGGATCAATAAGGAAAACTTTTCCATCATAATGAGAAAGAGGTACGGCGAAATAGGGTCCCCTTGGCGCAAGCCTTTCCCCGGGGTGAATTCTTCAGTGAGCCGGCCATTCCAAGTGATAGAGTATGAGGGTGAAGTCACACAAAACATAATAAGTTTGACAAGGGTATCGGGGAGGTCCAATTCGACGAGGCAGCTTTGGAGGAAATTCCATTGGACGTTATCATACGCCTTCGCGATATCGATTTTGAGAATGATACTTTGGAGTCTAGACCTGGCGCCACTCATATGGGATAGCAGTTCTTGCATAGTGATGGCATTGTCTGCCAGGCCCCTTCCCGGGAGGAAGGCAGACTGGTTAGGAGAAATCACATCCTGAAGAATCGGCCTCAACCTCTCCACAATGATTTTAGTGAGAACTTTGTAGAGGACATTACATAGAGTGATAGGACGGAAGTGGTGAAAAGTCGTGGGGGCAGGCACTTTGGGGATGAGACAGATGAGTGCCTTCGAGATCACCAAGGGGAAGGACTGATTGGAGAAGGCCGCTTTGATGAACTCATGAACCGAGCTGTTAATGGCACCCCAAAATTTGTGGAAAAAAAGCCCGGGGAAACCATCGGGACCCGGGGCCGAGTCCTTATTAATACTCATGACTGCTGCAGTGACTTCAGGGAGGGAAGGCTCCGAGGCCAACCCTTCAGTGAGGATAGAAGGAGTAGGGGAGAACCTGGATCACCGGAGATAGGCTAACCTGGTCCTCCCGCGGCCTGTGTTCGAGAGCACTGCCGCTAAATAACTTCTGGTAAAAGGTGCGTGCATGGCTCCTCAACAACAATTCATCTTCACACCACTCTCCATCCGGCAAGAAAAGACCGTGGATTTTCCCTTTGCTTCTGTTGGCTTTCACTTTCGCATGGAAGTAAGTGGTATTCCTGTCACTGGCGCGAATCCACTTATCCCGAGCTCTTTGTTGCCAATATAGTTCCTCTTGCAGTAGGAGGGATTCCAGTTCCTGTCTCAGGTGACTTTCGAGCAAAATGAGACGAACGGAGTCGACCCTCTCAAGAGTGCGGGTCACTCCTTCGAGCCTCTTGAGAGTCTTAAACTTCTTCCATTTAATGTTGCTCCCATGGGATTTGTTGAAGTTTAAGGAGGCAAGTTTCACAGCGTCCATTTGATGAGAGATAGAGGTGGAAGGTTGGGCCCAAGCTCCCTCCACTATAGTGCTGTAGTCATCCTGGACAGCCCATGCCGCCTCCCATCTGAAAGGTTTGTGGCCAGTTTGATGTGGAGCTTTACCACATCTGAGAAGGAGTGGATTGTGATCGGAACCAATTCTAGCAAGAACCTGTACGAAGCCGTTGGGAAAATCAGAAATCCAACCCAAGTTACACGCCGCGCGGTCCAAGCGTTTGAAGATTGTTTGGGCATTCCCAACTGGTCTAGACCACGTAAAGAGTCCTCCCTGGGTGTTGAGGGTGGACAAGCCACAATTGGTCATAACCGTCCCGAGTTCCTCAGCCCGTGCCACGTTATGGAGACCTCCCCTGACCTCATAAGACGCCAAAATTTGATTCCAATCTCCTATGACCGCCCAGGGTCCATTAATAATGCTCGCAATACTGGTGAGGCTATCCCAATTGGTTTTACGAGTACTACAATTTGGAGAAGCATAGAGTGCCGACAGAAGCCAAAAGGAAGAACCATTATCCAATTTGACTGTAATGATCCTATCCCTGACATCGATAACATCAAGATGGAGGTCCAGACCAGATTTTGCAAGGACCCATAGACCCCCCGCCCTTCCAACAGCCTCCTGGATGTAGAGGGGATTGAAACCCAAATTAAGGCAGAAAACACGGGAGTTAGAGAACTCCGATTGGGGCTCAATCAGAATCACTATCTCCGGGTTCACACAACGAACAATATCTTTCAGACTTCTTCTAGAGTTTCTACTCATCACAACACCAATGTTCCAGGACAAAATTTTGATGTTTTGGAAATCCATAAACAAGGTGGGAAGGTGGAAAACTTACCCTTGGGATAGCATCTCGCTATCCTCGTCCGGCGGGTCTGCAATTTTGGTGTTCCTGGAGGTCGCACCCACTGGCTTAATATTTTCCTTCATCATAGCGGCACCGAGCGCAATGGCGGCCATTGATTTCTTGTCGCCGGGGGGTTGGGAAGATTCCAGTGGCGTGGGAGGGACAGGGGAGGCCCTTGGCCTTTTTGCCAGCACTGGGCTATCACCCCTATCGTTGGCATGGGCCGTAGCGTGGGCTTTGATGACATGGCCTTTAGCAAGGGGGGTGATCTGGGCCTTCATAAGCGGGCCTTTTTTCTTCACGGGCTGGATGTTGAGGGTGGCTTCCCTTAGAGGAAGGGTGGGCTTCGGGTTGGCAGGGGATTGATTTTTGGGCCTGTTGGGTTTTCTCCTCTCAACCTTGATCCAATCACCAACCTGCGGTTGTGAAGGCACCAAGGATTCAACGTTCATGTTGTCTGCTGTGGGAGGGCAGCTCGTGACAATGCCCGAGGGGGCACTGGGTGCTGTAGCAGGTAGGTCAACTCCTGCAACTTTACTATCTGCCCCATTTTTCTTTTTTGCTCCTTTAGTGTTCCTGCTGGCCCCAGTACTAGGATCAGGGATTTTCTTTTTGTCATGATTGCTAGAAGTAGCACATCCAGCAGCCTTTTCGATTTTGTCAACACAGGCCTCAGAGTTCTTGTTTGTCTCATCAATTCCCCCCCTCGGACTCCGGCAACACCATCTCCTTCGTCGGACGTTTGTCACAAGCATGGCTGGAATGCCCATAGTGTTGGCAGGAAGTACACAGAAGGTGCAGCCCTTCATAGGCAACACGTTGCCAATTCTTCCCAACTAAGACACTAGACACCACCGGGAGGCTCAAATTGATTTCAACACACACTCTTGCATACCTACCCCTAGACACCACCGGGAGGCTCAAATTGATTTCAACACACACTCTTGCATACCTACCCCTATCAACACCTTTAGACATGGCATCCACACGAATGGGCCTTCCAACTCCTGCCGCCATTGTTGTGAGTATGAGTTCATCAAAGTACTCAAAGCTAAGGCCGGGAAAGCGTATCCATACTAGGGTTTTCTTTGCGGTTTCGTCCGAGGCAATGAAGTCCGGCTTCCATGGACGTACCGTTAAGTAGCTATCGAAGATCACCCACGGGCCCTAATTCAGGATCCTTAACCGATCTTCAGCACAGTCCAGCTTCACGAGGAAGAACCCCGCTCCCATGTCGACCATATTGAACCGATCTTGTATCTTCCATAGCTTAGACAGCCTTTCGTGCAGGGCTACATACCCTAACCTTTTTCCAAGGATGGAAATGATGAGAGCATCCTCAAAAGGCTTGCACATGCGTTCTTTTACTCTGGGATCAATGGTAACCCTTGGCTTGAGCCTATCTCCATCGAGAAAATCAAGAGTGACCAAGGAGGCAAGGGTAGGATCAGTGTTAAGCGGGCTCGGGAGAGGCTCTTTGCCAGCAAGCACCTTGTCTCTAAAGGAGGTTTTGGCAGTGGGGCTACCTGCAAAGAAGAAAGGGTCTTGGGGGGGTGGACCGCCGTCAGGCGGGGTGGAAGGGGAGGAAGGGCCGGCAGAAAGTGGGGGGAAGGCGTTTTCCGGGGGAAGGCATTTTCCGGGAGATTATGTCTGTCATCCCAGTAAAGAATGATTCAATTGACGCGTTGTAATCATTTTTTAGAGTAGTGATGTGTTCTGGCTGGCAGCCTTCAAACATTTATTAAACTCGTGTATTGTGTGTGGGGACTTCAGATTGGCTACGATGGATGTAGAATGTGATTTACTTCGACCACGTTAGCAACGCCGGGCTAATTACGTAATTATGACCGAATTTTGAAAAAAAATAGCAAATGTAGTGGACTGTATGGGACAAAAATTTACTAATAGACCGATTTAGTTTCTTTGGAAAGAAAACGGACTAAAAAAATCTTATATTCCATTATTCTCATTTCAATACCACCAAACATTGGTCCAAAATTGAATATTCTATTGGCGTCTACATGACAAACCAATGACACTAAATCTTACTCATTACTCCTCTTACTAATCACATTCTCCTTACTTTTTTTAAAAAACAAATCAACCATGTTGGAATTCGAATGGCAGATCAAGACGTTGGAAAGGATTTTTCATTTTAATAATACAAAAAAATGACAATAATCAACACCAAGCAAGTAAGATTACAACCTCTACCTACTTCATTTCTTTCAACATTTGAATTTGAATGCTCCACAAATTCATCCGTTCCCTGAAATGTCGCATTCACATAACAATTTCCATACCCAATTCCTTCTTTGTTTGGATGATGACTCCACTAGTTTGCCATTGAGCCCTCATTGGTTATGTCAATGGTTACATGTTCATTTTGTTTTGAAGGAAGACGCGTTGGACTATGTAATTTCGAACCCAATGTTTGATGGCATTATAATGAAAATATGTAATGTATCTAATTAGGTTTCTTCATGTTTGACATAAGAATATGATATGCATTTAAAACATTTTACTTGTAGTATGACAGTATAATGTAGACTGTAGAAAAAAGAAAAAGAACAAAATATAATGTACAAATGGAGAATATATTTAATGTAATTGTCACAACAATTTGAGCTAATTATTTGCAAGGGTGGTAGAGGGTGGATTATTCGGACAAAACGACAAGAAAATATACACTTTTAGCAATTTTCTGATTAAATCTCTACTTGACTTGGATTAGTGAGTTTAAGAGGATTTGGTTTTAATTAACAAACAAAACGGATTAATGGAGGGCCAAAAATTTGCAGGGAACAAATTGGAAAAAAAATGACAAGAAAATGGATGATTTTGACAATTTTCCAACAAAAATATACTAGTATTATTATTAGAAGAAGAACGAATATTTTTTTCTTCTCACTATTTTGTTGAGTTTTATAAGAGAATACATAGCAAACTTTTATTAAAAGAAATGTTGGATAACGAAATCTATTTATATTTTTGGAAGATAATTAACGAAAATTCATAAAGTATTAAAATTATAGAATACTTAAAGAATTTTTAAAGACTTTTGAAAATATAAAATGATCATCTCAAATTGAGGGGATGAGGAGAAAAGTTCAAGTCACTTAACTTTCAATTTTATTTTTGCGGGTTCGAATCATCATCCGACCTATATCACATCCTTTTACCAAGACTCAAGTGTCAATATTTGGGGATGAGTACTTGTCCAAATAGCTCAAATGGCCAAGTCCATGCCTTCCAACCTTATGGTTGGGGTTCAATTCCCCAACTCGGCCCCCTATCCCTACATTTTATCCCTTTATAATTTGTGTAACATGATCTCCCACCACCATTTCTATGACTTCGGTTCCTCCAAAAAAAGTGACAATATTTACTATTAAAAAAAATCTCAAAATTTGAAAGTCTAAAAAAAAAAAACTCCTACAAAGTCCAAAATCATTACATCCCCTTACTAGCAAACACAGTTGACCTGAGTAGTATGGAGCTCTGGCAGCTTAAGCAAATGTCTCAGGTTTGAGCCTTTGTGTATATAAAATTCTGCTTTGGGAGAGACAACCCTTCAACGCCTACCAGATTCTCGAGGGATTAGTATTGGGCCCAATATGGCCTGGGGATACCCGATATACGCCAAAAAAATACATCCCCTTACTTCATTCCCTCAATCCGTCTTTTACTTTTTATCTTTCCTTCTTTTTCAGTTGCTAGTTTTTCATACATTTCTTTGAAGAGGTGTTATGTTACAATATTTGATTATTAATAATAATAATAATAATAATAATAATAATAATAATAATAATAATAATAATAATAATAATAATAATAAGCTACAATTTTTTGTAATGCCTAAATCAAATTTATAGAAGTAGTATTTGACAATAGGATATTTTGGGTGGCCCGAGCATAAAAAAGTTGGAAAGTTAGGGGCCGTTTGGTTAATTTTTACCTAATAATTCATAGGGGTGAAAGTGGGGAGGATAATATCCGCCCGATCCGACGCCGTATTAGATTATATTCGAATCCGAATTCGAATTTTTATATCCGGCGGATACGTGACAGGATATGGGATTGTAAATATCGGCCCGTATCCAAAAAATCCGAATATAATGCGGATATTATCCGTATTTTCTATCCAAATATCCGAAAATTTATATATTTATATATGTATAATATAATATATTATATTAACTATAAAATAAATACTCCCTTCGTCCCACTTAACTTATCTTGTTTCACTTTTGCACATAATCCAATGCACTTGTTCAACCGCTTATATCTCAAGATGTGTACAACAAAAAATTATGTAAAATATATATTCTAAAACTATATGATTATACGATTCTAACAAGACCCAACTCGACTATATTTTCCAAATACATACATGCAATAAAATCGAGTCGAAGTAGAATCATGAACAGTGTCAAAACGTCAAACATGATACGTTAGCTGGGACGGAGGGAGTAAGTAATACTATATGTATAAATATAATCAAAAGCTTGAAAGCCATATGTAATTTATTAAATCAAATCATATCAATCAACTCGACTACATCATTAGGTTCTTTGCATTAAAACTGTAGTATGTAACATCTTGTAGTGATGTTATTTAGTTGTTTTGAACGAAATAACTAATGATCTTGGAAAATTAAAAAATTTAGTTTAGCTTACATAGTAGTATATTCCGATTTCACTTAAAAAATTATAAAAAAATTTAATTTTAGTAATTATAAGATAAGATTATCCGAGTTAAAATCCGAATCTGTCTCGTATCCGTTTCCCGAAATATTCGGATTCGTATTTGTATACGGCCTATTCGTATCCGATTCCATATTCGACAAAAAATATGGGATAGGATTCGGGATGAGTACTATCCGCCCGTATCCGCCCGTTTTCATCCCTAATAATTCAAACGTTATTTTATACTTCATTTAAATCGGTCTCTAAACCATTCAATTCAAATATTAACAAATGGTGCCTTAATTTATTATTATTATTATTATTATTATTATTATTATTATTATTTTGCTTATACCGGATAATTAATGGTACATTAATTTGAGAGTAAGACAATTTTTTTTTTCTTCCATATCATAGATATTTCAAATATTGTTGTTGCATGATTGCATCTATAAAGCACAAAAGGTAGTCATTATTTAAATAAATTGTGCATTAAAAAACTATCATCCTCTGTATCAATATGTAGACATCTATTTTATTTAATATTCATGATTCGTAGCTCCTTCAATGTTAAGCAACATTAGTCGTTTTCAAAATTCCATAGATGGTGCCATCGGATGTATAATTTTGGTTTTACAATTATGCAAATGAAGTTTAATTAAAGAAGTGGTAGAAATCCATGTCACACACATCAAACATTAGTATGTGGGTATTGATCATCCTGTAGTTCACTTCTTTCCAATTTAGCTGATAATAAGTACCACGAATTCATCACCCGTTATTTATTTATTTTTATTTTTGTCCTTTTAACCTTATCAATATTAACATAGTCGGGATTGGACTTAGCCCAAGTAGTTAAGACCCTAGCTCTCAACCTTCAGGCTGAGTGTTTAATTCCCACCCGACCCTTATCCCTTCCCTTTGTCCCTTTGTAATTATGTGGCATGGGCTTCTACCACTTTTCTAGCCTGTATAGGCTGTTCAGAAAAAAAATATATTAATATAGTCACTTTACTTCGCCAAAATATATATATAGATATATACTAGTCCTCGTTATGAGCGGGCTACGCCCCTCGGTCGTAAGATTTTTTATTTAGATGGTGACGATACTATCATAATGGTATAATTGCTTCAAATATTAGTTTAATGTAAGGAAAAAGAAATTGAAATAAATAAAACATTAACTTTTATGGCTCTTTTTATGCAAATCTTAGCATTGTCAAATGCATAATTAAAGATATTTGAAATAAATAAAAAGGGAACGAGACCCATTAATGACATTTGAAGTAAATAGGAAAACAACTTAAGATAATAATAAGTGATATTTGTAGTAAAAGAACACAACTTTAAGGGAAAAATGACGATTTTACGTAGTAAAGTAAAAAACATTAATACTTTTAAGGGTAAAATGGTCATTTCCAATTACTAATTATATATCACTTTACACATTTTTTAGCTAAACTTTAAGTAACAGCATGGCCAGTTCTGAGGGGGTCAAAAGTGTAATTTTTATTTTTTAAATTTTAATAATTTTTTTATTTTCTTGCTAATTGTTCAATTATCCATTCTCTCTTCCTCTTCTAATATGAAAAACTAACCATTAATTTCTTATTTAATTTTGTATTCTCCAAAAAGGGATCGGTTATGGTGCTTCCAAAATATTTGGAAGTACGGTCAAGACAACAATCTCATCCATTGAATTAGATTGAACGACCATAAATTAAAAAGGGTAAAATTGTCAAAAAAAATGTGAAATGGTTTCTTCATTTACCATGTCGCTTAATAAACTATATTATGTCGCTGAGATATGCATAACATGTCGCTCAGATGTGCATAAGTATGTTGTTGAAATATACTATAGCATGTCGCTGAGAAGTGCTATATCAAGTCGCTGAATTGTATAGGTCTCGTCGCTGAATTGCATAGTGGAGTGGGAGCCAAATCTACAGCATTAATAATCCCATCGGGACCACACTCCAGGAGACGGGCAAAGAAATTCATGGACCGGATTGCGACCCTTCTTAAAACTGAGGAATTCCAAGAAGAAATCAACAAAGAAGAAGGCCGCAAGCCGAAAGCATTGATCATGATCCAGCTCGATGAGACCGGAGGGATTCCACCCATGGAATCCCCAATTTTGAAGAATTAAGCCATCGTCGTCGCCGGAGAGTCGCCGGAAGGTCATCGGAGGAGTTGCCGGAGCACCGGAGCATCAACGGAGGACAAAACGGAGCTCGCCGGAAGTTGGCCGGAGGTCAGCCGGAGCCACCGTCGGTCACCGGACAATTTTCGGACAAGTCGGAGATTGGTCGGATATAATATTTTGTAATAGTGTAGAAAATAAAGGCATGCAAAATTGGCTAAGGCATGAGGATCAATGCGCTTTACCGATGCGCTTTAAGCAATGCGGTTTATACCGCATCGATGCGATATAAACAGCATCGCCTTAATGCGGTCTTTAAACCGCATCGATCCCTTCATGCCCTTTTCCCAATCCGATGCGGTATAAACCGCATCGCCCCCAATGCGGTTTAATACCGCATCGCACTCCATGCCTTAGTATGTATTTATTTCCTAAGTCCCCAATGCGGTTTTGTTACCTCAATTCGGTATAAACCGAATTGCTTCACAAACCGCATTGCCACAGTATTATTATTATTATGTGTTCGATGCGGTTTCAACGTCCAATGCGGAATATATCGCATTGCCCCTTTAGACCGCATCGCCCTATAATACTTTGTAATAGATAGGTCTTTCATGACCAATGCGGTCTCTTTCCACCAACGATGCGGTATAAACCGCATCGGTCTCCCCTAAACCACATTGCCTCATTTTTTTTATGTATTTTTCATTTCTTTTATTTTTTAAGGGGTTTGGCCTATATATATGTCATCCCCCTTCATTTGTAGACATCTTTTGCTTGAATGAAATATAATCTTTCTCTTCAAAAGATCAAACCCGAGAGCTCACTCACTCTCACTCACCTTTGTATGTTTGTTGGGAAACATTCATCATCTTGGATTGAAGCATCCATTGTGATTACTGAAACTTTTGACAATTTCCGTCCCACGAGCTTTTTCTAAAATTATACCAGGTTAGATTTATTAAATGAAAAGCGTTATGATTCACGGGAAAGGGTTTAGGGATACATCAAGATTATTAGTCTTTTTATTACTCAAGTGTGGTGCTTTGGTTTCAAATGGCGCTGTGGTCCTCTCTGTCATGAAATGGTGACAAATCTCATGGCATAGCCGGGATAGGTTGACCTTCAGCCTGTCACACTGAGGATCCCCGGCAAATATGCCATGATACTTCTCATCAATTCTTGCCATAAGATTTCCTGCCATGAAACTTTTGACTGGTTCCCACTACATGAGTATTTTCCGAAAAATCATGGTCCTGGTTTAGGTTTTATTTAACGAAACCAATTTATGATGGCGGTGTTGTGATTAGGGATATATTTATACGTAGTCATGTTTTTATTGCTCGTAGTTAAGAAACTGTGCCCCCGAAAGCGCACGGTGTCAAAAATTGCAGTAATTTATAGTAAGACCGGATCGTTCACTGGAGGATGTGCGATAGAAGCAGGTCCCACGTTGTTTTACTAGATTTTCCATTCGTATTGCTCAATAGGTTTGAAAGATGATTAATATCACTGACGGGAATTTAAACTAGATCTTGAAAGCAGTTAAATTAATCTACAAAGCAAATAAATCTATTCTAGAAAGCGGATAAGAATTACTCTAGGAATGCAGTAAACATTATCTACGAAAGCAGGGAAAAGGTGCATTGTGCCTACCGTGAAGTTGAGTCACAATGTAGACAGAAAGGACAGGAAGAAAAGAATGAAAATTGGACAAGAGTGAGATACAACAATATTAAACTTCCATTTTCATACGCAAATCTTTGTTTGGGATAATTCTATCAGATAGCTAATTCTCATGCTCTCAATAAGGCTTTCCCTTTAACAGACAGGTACTTGCAATATGAGTTTACATGTTCTTAAGACCGCAAATTCTAAGATACCACAGATTCGTAACTCCCCTGGCCTGGGTGTGTTACTTCATCTGTGGTGGAAAAGCAACACCCGACACATCATTTATTGAAATGCCAAGTACCACTATCATTCTCCCATGTCACACCCAAAGATCTGAATTCAGCCCTAAACTATCCCTTAACTGTCAATCCTAGTAGCAGTTACACAACTCTCAATACAACCGAGTGACCTCTAATGAAAGCGGTTAAAAGAAAGCGGTAAAGAAAGCATCTAAAACCTATCACTCGAAGGTTTTGAAAATCTGACCCTGGTAGTAAAAGACAGCTCCCCATCAGAATGAAGGAGTATGGATCAAGAATTCCCGGCTCTCAGTGAACCACTAGTGTGTTCACTTCCTTCCGGGTGATTATGAGATACAAACTAATGAAACGAACTAATAAATCAGTTCGTTCCGGATGCACTCACTCAGGACTCAAAAGTAGGCTTTGGCAGAAGAGGATAGCAGTTGAAAGAAAACTCAACCCTATCTTGGAAAATAGCCAAGGCCTGGATGATGTTCCTCTAAGATTATTTACTACACTGTATTTGAATCCAAGTGGACCCCATCTCGGTGTAGCACTTAATCTTACATTTCCATCAACCAGCAATTTTGGAAAATAATGGATTTGAAAATCATTCCCTGTCAGGTACTAGACTCTCAGTTAAAACACAGACCCTTTCAGTCGAGGCGAGACCTAATCCCTGAATCTGCTTCTTAATTTCCCAAAATACAACCCTTGACAGAATATGAATTAGTCATAACTGAAGAATTTGTCCCTTACTCAGATCCGGATTTTATAAAGAGGTTTTTGTTGGAAATTTATAAAGCAATATCTGTTTAAGATCTAGACTTCTATTGTCCAAGGGAAGGATCCCAAAATAAGTACAGACCACAATAGTATATAATATTATCATGCATAAAGATATATGGAAGTGTAAAATTAATTGGCCCAAAATATAAATGCGGGTCTAAACAGAAGGTGAAACACAGAATGAAGTGGTCAAGGGACCAAAGTAATGGCAGAATAATCAGGTGGACTGTAAACATCTACTGTCCAATTTCCTAATCACTCGAATTTAGACTGCTTAGACCCTATAATGGTGGTGTCAACACCAGTTGGGCCTCCACTGTCTGTGAATTCGGATAAAAACCTACATGCTTCCCTTCTATAATGATCATCAGTTGGCATTGACTGATGCCAACTGACTCCCAGTACGGATTGGGATTCAGGTTTGGAAATTAAGATAATAAAAATAAAACTGTATCTGGATGGGAGTCAGACGAGCAGCTATTATAACCCCGGATGGGCGAACCGCCAAGGCTTCCACTGACAGCCATCCAGACCATGCAAAATAACAATTAGTAACTAATACCCAGAATACGAGCTAGTTATCCATGAGGGAGTACCCGCCAACATTAGTCTGATGTATTCTTTACTAATGGTTCCACACAACACACAAAGACAAAATAAATAAGAAACAAAAGAAGATCCCTTGTATGAGAGACATTGGTTTCTCATGCAAGGTTGTGAATTGGGTCCACATGTGATGGTCTTAAATAACCCTTCCTACCATAATTAATTACAGTCCAGATTATCTGTTTAAGCCATCGAGATTTTGTTTATACAAGAATGTTTTAATGGCAATTGAACAAAGGTCATTTAGTCATGATGATTATTGAAGTTTGATTATTGCTAATCTCAATCTTTAATCATTAATGAGTCAAGGGTTCAATCAGTTAAGTGATGCAAATGGAGAATCAAAATTTGGGCAGCATAACACCCTATATTGCAATTCCAGAATGTTACATCCTAACCCGTGGGGCTATGATGTGAGTGTTGCAATATAAAATAGGGAGAGAATGAAGTGTGTTTGAGATTAAATAGAGGGAGAGGAACCCTTGTCGCGATATCATAAATTTTTGTCGCGGACCGAGATCCGCGACATGGACATCCCGACAAGTTTTTAGAATTTTTGGCAGCATAACGCCTCTTTGTCGCTATGCAAGATTTTATCGCGGAACGTGGTTCCGCGACAAGGGTGACATCGCGACAAAGTGTTTTCAGAAAATTCCTAAAGCATTTGAACCCTTGTCGCTATGCATGGAAATTTTGTCGCGGAACGTGGTTCCGCGACAAGGTGTTCAAAGATCAAGGAACATGGCATAATTTTTTCTGTCTCAGAATGGGATTTTGTCGCGGAACGTGGCTCCGCGACAAGATGATTCCGCGACAAAAAGCCATGAAGACAAAATGCAAGAGTTTGGCTCCTTTGTCGCTATGCATGGACAGTTTTGTCGCGGAACGTGGCTCCGCGACAAAGGGTTTTAAATTATGGAGACAAGTGTCTTGAAACACCTTGGTCGCGTAACAGCCATTTTGTCGCGGAACGTGGTTCCGCGCCAGAAGGCGGTTGGCGCCCAAGGTGGTTCAGGACAAAAGTCAGAAAAAGCAGAAATGAACAGTGGCATGCAAACAGCGTGATCTCACCCTATTTCAGATCAAAAAGCTATTCTAAGCTAAAAGTAAGCAAGAAACATTCAAAATAAAGAAGAACATGCTTAAACAAAAATAACAAGGATGGGCAGAATATTAAAATAAAGCAGGAGTCCTAATCTAGGGTTTGATCACACATCCACACAACATTATCCATAATATGCCAACAGTAAACATAAAAATAACAAAATGGGGGTCAAATGACCCCAAAATGAAAAAGGAAGCATAAATCCATGGGGTGTGAGACCCATTTCATGATTTGGGACACAAATGATGAATGTTTTCCCATATTATTGAAGAGGTATTGTTAATACCCATGATTTGGGTATTACAAACCCTAAAACAAGAGTTTAGAAACCAAAACATGGTATAAAAATGGCTATCTAAGCAACTGTGAACAGTAAAACACTAAACTAAGCTAAACTAAGAGCAAAAATTAAATAATACATGAAAATAAACCTAAACTACTCTACCTAAGGAAGAACTCCTAAGCTTGCCTGCAAGAGCTCTACAACAATTTCAATCTCTCTACTGGCCAACTCTTAGCTCATGGGAGGCACCTCATATTTATAGAAGTGTAACCCTAAGCCCATGGGCCTTGATTCTAGCCCATTGTGTCTTAAGACATCACACACATCACAGCTTTGTCTCGGAGCATCAAGTTGGTCGCGGAACACACTGCATGTGGCAAGGCTTCTCGACTGGGTCTTGTGTCTCTATTTGTGCATCTTGGTCGCGGAACATGCCTTTGTCGCGGAACATGCCATCGCGACAAAGGTCATCGCGCCAAGGGGCTTGGCTGGTCTCCTCTTCATTTGGGCCACTTGGTCGCGGAACATGCCTTTGTCGCGGAACACTGCATCGCGCCAAGGGGCTTCCGCGACAAAGGTCTTCCTGGGCCTGCTGGATTGGGCCAGATGGGCCGAAAATATTCTTTTTGTGGGCTTTTCTATCTTTTTCCCATCTTTTTGTTTCCTTTTCTTTTTCTCATGTTTTTGGATTTTTCTAACATAACTATGTAATAAAATTACATATTTATGCCTTTTTCACACCAGCTTATTATTTTTACAATTATGCATAAATTAGTCCAATTCGACTGCTTTCTTACTTAATGTAAGACCGGAATGCGATCAAATGCCCGTTTAAGACACGGAAATGGATTGAAAATAATGGTCATTTCTGGCCATTATCAACATCCTCACATTTAATACTGATCGTCCCCGAGCAGTCAGAGTCAATGTTCGTAAGAACACGGACTCTACATATTCAATTCATTTTCGTGGCTTCATAAATCACATCCTTTTTGGATTGGGATAAGACAATAAAAAATTACAAGTATTGAATTCCCTTGATTGCAGTGTTTAATGAAATGATACTTGCTCACTATATCGGGCCTACAAATCAAACATCATCATCAACCTTTCATGAATATCATGTTTGAAAAATGCAAAGATTAGGGATGAGAATTAGAGGATGACATGAACATGTGTAATAAGACAAAGCCTCACATATAAGAGAATCGGAAAAATTCACTCACTCTCAATTGGGGTTTAATCATGAACGCTCAAAATCACATTTAATTAAATTATCCCATAAGCTTGCAATCAGACCAATTCGCCACCGGCTCATTTCTTCAAATCGAGATCACGAGGTCTTATTTGAGGGTTATAACGGGGCGTACGGTTGTAACATTAGGTGGGAAAAGGGAATTTTTGGGCTAAGAAGTGGCAAGAATTAATTCTATCATAACTTTGCATTTTTATTTAAAATTTATGATCATCAATGTTTCTCTTTCTTTTTGATTTTCTTTCTATTGCATGACATTAGACTATTGTCTAATTGCTTGTCATATGCAATTTATTGATGTTGAATGAAATTCAACTTCACTCTTTTTTTTTTTTTAAAAAAAAATCGGTTCATGGAATACCGATTAATACTTTTTTGATGATCATAATTTTAATGCCTTTGATGGAATTCATTCTTGCACACTTGGGTTTGAATTTCTTGGTCTTTTTAGAAGGCTAGGAATAATATAGAGGGCTTCAAAGAAAAATTAGGCTTATAGGCTCAAATTGGTTAATCCTAAAGGGAAAGTATTTTTGGGTTTGGATTTCAAACGAAGGCCAAAAATTTGGGTTTTTCTAAGTGCCTCGATCATATGCTCGATTTCGGGAATATGGCATGGTCTTGAATCGGTCACAATTGCAAGTTCTAGTTTCCTTTAATCAAAATGATTCACACATCAAAGAAAATGAATGAGTAAAAGTGACTCATGGCTCAAATCTCACAAGGTTGGGTTAATTCATGTCATACAATATTCTCAAATTTAATCCAAGCTTAATTCTAACAATTTATTCAATCTAAATCTCTAACATGCAGATTTATTACCCAATAAGCTGATCGCATCATTAAATTTTTATAGCTCAAAACCTCAGGAATTCATTTCATGCATGTCTTCAATTATATTATCCCAATTTGAAAGTCTGAAAATTTAATCATAAGCCTAAATTCAACCTGTGAATTTAGAGCAAGTTTATGCATATTTTTGCTGGTTATTTAATTGAAAGCAGTAAAGAGGCACTGCTGACATACTGAGTATGTCAACATCATATTTTTGGCCTGACAGTCACTTATTCATCTCGGACTGTGCAGACATCTTTTCAAAGGAAAGCAGTAAAGAATTGTTCAGTGGTCTCAAAAACTGAGTTCCAATTTAGGGAAAGCAAATAAATACAACCGAGGCAAGGGATTCTCGTGCAGTTAATACAAACCTGCACACACAAAAGGATGATTCCCTTGCAGATTACTACTACTAGAATGGAAATGAAATAGAACCTAATAGACTGGGATTCATCTTCTTCCTTCAGAATAGAAATCTGGCCCAGTGGATGTAGCTGGTCAACTCACACCGCAGACACCAGCCGTTATGGTCCATCATGGGCTCACGCCTCCTTGGGCAGTAGATTCTGTCCCCTTGGTTTGCCCATAGGTACGGAGTGTCTGGGTTATCCGTCATCCATCCGAGGACGTTGGTAGACGTGTACTGAAGGATTGACCGATCTGTTACCATCCTTTCGATCATTCTGATTCCTTGTTCAACTTGCCTTTCATCCGTCTTACTCATAAGCATCAGTCCCTGGGTGAAGATTGACGCCTTGTGGTTGTCCTCAATTCCTGGGCGCAGCAGTTCACAAGCGTGCTCCTCATTCCCTTCTACAAACGCCATAAGTGCTGGAATGATCTGGAGATTGAAGTTTCCTGCAGCTATGCATGTTTGCAGGAATCTCTCCTTCTGCCAACGGATTCTTTCTTGCCCTCTCTTCACAGTGGAGGAGTCAACCTCGCATCGCTTGTACACGATAGTAAGGTTTCCAGCATCCCTGAGCTTCTTGCATACACGTTGCGCGGCAAACACCTCCCTGATTTCATCCTCTCCTATCCGGGAGAGGATTTCACCAAGGAGTTCTAGCGGTAAGTCCAGCAACTTAGTTCCCTCTGGAGCAGGGTCTGGAATGGGAGGATTACCCCTGAAAAGATAAGAAGCGATGAATCCAATTTTTATGTAATTTTCGGAAATTATTCAAGTTCAGAAACCAACATCCTCACATTTAGAGCTTTGCTCTAGATGTGAGATTATTAAATTTCTGACTTGAATTTTAATTTAAAGCACATGCAAATAATATTTGGTTTTAAATGGGCTAAGGAGCCCAAAATAAAATAAAATTGGCCATTGGGCCTAAAATCTTTTTAATGGGCCATAGGGCCCAAAAGTTTTCAGTTTTATTAAACAAGTCCGAGACACTTGTTGGAAGTGGAATGAGATGGATAGATGGAAATGGAATGCTCGAATATTGGAATGTGCAATGGAGACGTGGCGGAGCGGATCTGCTGTTTCTGGATAGCTTGGACTGTTTGGACAGTTAAAGCATCCAAAAATTTGCAAACACTGTTTTTAATTTTAAAAATGGTTGACTTGTTTTATTTAACAAAGGTGGGATGTGAGTGGTCCCATTTTGGATTTTTGAAAAGGATAGCAGTTGGGTGACAAAAGTACTGCTATCTTACTCACACTAGTGTTCCATTGGGAACAAAAGACTCAAGTCAAACATTAAACAAAAATGACTCTTTTTGTCTTTTTCTAAAAGTTGCTTTTATTAAAAGTGGAAGCTTCCTATTGGGTGTTTGTACTATGTTTCCATAAACAAACAAACATTTATTCCCATGAGATTTCTAACATGGGGACAAATGTGCCCAAAGAGATCTTACCTCTTTTATTACACCAACTCAACACTGTGCACATCACATCAGGATCAATCAAACCAACAACATCAAGATATTCAAAACAATACCCAAATGTTCATCAGTTTGTTCTTTCCAGTTTTAAACCTTCAAAAACTTATCCATTACCAGTTTCAAAATGGGGTTTCAGGCGTTTCAAAATGATGCTCATAACCGAGAGCACTTTGAAAACTTCCAAAAATCTAAAGTTAAATGCACATATACACCACATCACACCAAGAACACAACAAAATAAAAACAAAACAAACGGGTCCGAATGGGTGCTATGAACATGGCGAAAACAGGGTTTACCCTCTCCTCCTTGGCTCGGGTCTAGGCACGGGTCCAAGGTTTGGGAGGAGTCCATGAAATCGGTCCATAGTTTCCCCTTGGAAAAGGAGTGCAAGAGTGCGAAGAACACGTGGTGTTTGTTCGGATGAGAGAAAAATGGGGGAAAAGAAGATGAAGAAGTTGGAGGAAGTTGAAATGACAAGAGAAAGTGAAAAGAAACTGGAGGGGGTGGGGGGGTATAAATACTTGAACTTTTGTCACGGAATCCGAGACTTTGTCGCGGAACCAGGTTCCGCGACAAGGCATAGCGACATCAGAGAGGTCGCGGAGTTGAGGGTTGGTCGCGGAGTCATGCTCCGCGACAAGGCTACCGCGACAAAGCTCAGTATGGAGACAAGGTCAACGCAGATCATGTCGCGGAGCAGGGCTTGGTCGCGGAGTCATGCTCCGCGACAAGGTGCATCGCGACAATCACCGGAGAAGGGTTAAGAAGGAAAAGGGAGTTTGTCGCGGAACAGGGCCTGGTCGCGATGTATGACATCGCGACAAAGGACCTTCCGCGACGAAGAATTTTTGAATTTTCAAATTTTCTTGGACTGGGCCCGAGTGTGATGTTGGGCCTGAGTCCATTTTATTTGATTTGGGCTAAATAAATTCAGTCCAAGTAAATTCAAAATGCTGGGCTGAGAATTAAAATAATCCACTTGCATAAAATTAGGTTGGTTTAGTTCCATTTATCTGTGAATTTCGTTTCGGGTATTGAATCTCTTCAAATTCCGAAAACGTTTTCTTAGACTTATGGAACTAATCCAACCAAGAACCTGGTTTTTCCATGTTACTCTTATCTGCTCCTCTTTTTGGGGGTTCCGAACTTCTGCAAGATAGATGAATGAAATGCATTAGATTTTCTCCAAATATCAACATCCTCACATTTAGAGTCTTAGTACTCTAAATGTTTAATTGATCTTTGGGTACTTGCTCGTCATGAAATAAGTACTGTAAATATATACTATATATATATATATAAACTAAAATTTTTGTGTTTTTAAATGCTGTTTCTTATTGAGTGTAGGCCGGGTCTGCCACTGCTTGGCTTTCTTTCTCCGGATCGAACTGTCCTAGGTACTCTTTTAATCGTTGTCCATTCACCACTATATCGCCCCTATCAGTTCGGATCCTGACAGCTCCATTTTTGAACACCTCTAGTACTTCATGTGGTCCTTCCCATCTAGATTTGAGCTTTCCGGGGAACAGCTTCAACCTTGTATTGAACAATAACACATGTTGACCAACATAAAAATACTTAGGTTTGATCCGGCGATCGTGCAACTTCTGGGTCCGCTCCTTGTAAATTCAAGAGCTTTCATAAGCTTGCGCTCGTATTTCCTCAATTTCATTGAGGTCCAACTTACGTTTGCTCTGAGCAACTTTCGGATCGAAGTTAAGCGTTTTAACGGCCCAGTAAGCTTTATGCTCTAGCTCTACGGGTAAATGACAGGCTTTTCCGAAGACCAGCCTATATGGAGACATCCCGATGGGAGTCTTATATGCTGTGCGGTATGCCCATAGAGCATCATTGAGCTTACGTGCCCAATCCTTACGGGTTATCCCGACAGTGGCTTCGAGTATGTGTTTGATTTCGCGATTGGATACTTCGACTTGACCACTAGTCTGAGGATGGTAAGGCGTGCCTATCTTATGGAGGATCCCATTTTTACTCATTAAAGTTTCAAAACCTTTATTAATAAAGTGTGTTCCTCCATCAGATATCACCACCCTAGGTACGCCAAATCGACTGAAAATGTTGTTCTTGAGGAACTTGATGACTTGGCTACCATCATTGGTCGGTAATGCGACAGCCTCGACCCATTTGGATACGTAATCGACAGCTACCAAGATATAGTAGTTTCCACCAGATGGTGGAAACGGTCCCATGAAGTCAATGCCCCATACATCAAAGATCTCAAGTGTGAGAATCCCCTTTTGAGGCATCTCATCCCTCTTGGAGATGTTTCCTAATCTTTGGCATCTGTCACAGCCCTTAACAAATGTCCTGCAATCCTCATAGATGTGAGGCCAATAAAATCCACATTCGAGGACCTTGTGGGCCGTTCGAGCGGGACCATGGTGACCTCCATATTCTGATTCATGGCATTTTCTGACAATTTGATAAGCTTCATGCTCGGTCACACATCGCCTGATTATTAAATCAGGGCAGTGTTTGAAGAGATAAGGTTCTTCCCAGAAGTAACTTAATACATCTCGTTTGAACTTATTCCTCTGATGATAGTTCGAAAACTGTGGGGTTACTCCGCATGCCAAGAAGTTAGCGATGTCGGAAAACCATGGACAAGCTTGATTATGCAGATGCAACGCGAACAACTGTTCGTCCGGGAAATCTTCATTGACGGCTTTTTCCTTTTTATCATTATCTAATCGAGATAAGTGGTCAGCAGCACCATTATCTCGACCTCGCCTATCTTTTATTATGATGTCGAATTCTTGCAACAGAAGTACCCACCTGATTAATCGAGGTTTTGCATCTTGTTTGCTAAACAAGTATCTCAATGCTGTATGATCGGTGTATACTATGGTCTTTGTACCTATCAGGTACTGTCTGAACTTGTCAAATGCGAAGACTACAGCATACATCTCTTTCTCCGTTGTGGTGTAGTTAACTTGGGCTTCATTCAGGGCGTGACTCGCGTAATGAATTACGCAGTGTCTCCCATCCTTATGTTGTCCAAGAACTGCGCCTACGGCGAGACCACTAGCATCGCACATTACCTCGAAAGGCAGTGACCAATCGGGTGGTTGCACTATCGGTGCAGAAACCAACATCTTCTTGAGCGTGTCAAAGGCTTGGACACACGCTTCATTTATTAAGAAAGGATTTTCTTTACAAAGCAGATTAGTGAGCGGCTTGGCAATTTTAGAGAAATCCTTAATGAATCGCCGGTAAAAACCGGCATGCCCTAAGAAGCTCCTAACTGATTTGATCGAGTTAGGAAGAGGGAGATTGGAAATGATGGAAACTTTGGCTGGATCAACTTCAATGCCTGCACGAGAAATGCGATGACCTAACACTATGCCCTCAGTGACCATAAAATGGCACTTTTCCCAATTTAAAACCAAGTTAGTGTCCTCAAACCTCTTTAAAATCTTAGCAAGATTGGTCAAACAATCTTCGAACGTATCTCCATACACAGAGAAGTCATCCATGAAGACCTCAATGCATTTTTCGATAAATTCAGAGAAAATAGACATCATGCATCTTTGAAAAGTAGCAGGTGCATTGCACAAACCAAAAGGCATCCGTCGATAGGCAAAAGTGCCGTACGGGCAAGTAAAAGTGGTTTTCTCATGGTCTTCACTGGAAATAACAATCTGATTATAACCAGAATAACCATCCAAAAAGCAATAAAACTCTCTCCCTGCCAACCTCTCAAGCATCTGATCAATGAATGGCAATGGAAAATGGTCCTTGCGTGTGGCCTCATTCAGCTTCCGGTAATCGATACAAACTCTCCATCCGGTCACTGGTCTGGTTGCAACCTCTTCTCCTTGCTCATTCTTGGTTATGCACATCCCTCCTCGTTTGGGTACGACCTGCACCGGGCTAACCCATTTGCTATCAGAGATAGGATAGATTATACCAGCATCTAAGAGCTTGATAACTTCTTTCCTTACCACTTCTTGCATAAGGGGATTCAATCGCCTCTGAGGTTGACGGGAGGGTTTAAACTCTTCTTCCATTAGAATCCTGTGCATGCAAATAGACGGGCTTATTCCTTTTATATCAGAAATGGTCCAACCTATTGCATGTACATGTTTCTTAAGAACGTCCACCAGAGCGTTTTCTTGCTCTTGGGAGAGCTTAGCCGAAACAATCACGGGTAACTTTTTATGTTCTGCGAGAAACGCGTACTTGAGATGATCGGGTAGTGTTTTAAGTTCAAGCTCTGGTGGACATTCAACGGAAGGGAGTAGTTTGCGAGAATTGGGTAGTGGGAGAACAGATTTACCTTCGGGATCCTGCATCAGTACAGGATCCTCTTCCTCCTCTTGGTTGGCGTCATCATGGAAGTCGATGCCGTCAAATTCCTCCAAATCCCCTGTTTCGGGATCGGTGAAGTGAACGGCTTTGCATCCTTTGTGCTCCACGCCAGCAGGCTTCAGTACCTGCTTTGATAGTTCATCCAGCATCATTTCACAATCAAGTTCAGAGTCTGGCTCTTCCCTAACTATTACATTTTCAAATGAGAAACAAGAACTGTCATTCGGAAATTTCTGCAATTTCTCCATATCAAAGATGATCTCCTCGCCATCGACCCTTAAGGTGACTTTTCCGGATTTAGCGTCAATCAGTGCACCACCAGTGGCTAGAAATGGGCGTCCAAGGATAAGCGGCATTTCAGAATCCTCTTCAATGTCGAGGATGATGAAGTCGACCGGGAAAAGAACCTGCCCGGTTTTGACTACAACATCCTTAAGGATTCCTACGGGCTGAGTGATCGATCTGTCTGCAAGTTGCAGTCTCATCTTGACCAGTTGAATTTCTCCAAGCTTAAGGCGAACAGCCATAGCTAGTGGCATCACATTGATGCTTGATCCTAAATCACAAAGCCCCATACTCACTTTGGCCTTTCCGAATTGTACTGGAAGTGTGCAACATCCGGGGTCCTCTTTCTTTTCAGGCATTCTCCTCTGAACGATGGCACTGCATGTGCTGTTGAGAATAATTACCTCTTCCTGCTCAACCTGCCTTTTTCCTGAAATCAATTCTTTCAAGAACTTAGCATAGATGGGCATGTCGGAAATCATTTCTGTGAGAGGAATGGTTATCTCTATAGACTTTAATCGTTGCAGAAATTTCTTGAATTTAAGATCATGTTCTTTATTTTTAAGCCGCGCAGGATAAGGAATCCTGGGCATGTACTTGTTATTAGCAATTTTTGGTGGTGAAGGGAAGGAAGTTGTACCTTCACCTGTACCCTTATCTGTTTCAGCCAATTCAGGCGCAGCTTCAGTCTGCAATTCGGCTGTCTCTTTTTCCACTTCGTTCCCATTATCAGCTTCCTTACCAGCATTGTCAACAATATCATCTTCTTCAAATTCCGCTCCAGTATCTGCTCCCTTTGGTCCAGCTAGTACTCTTCCAGATTTCAAGGTTATTGCCTTGCATTGCGGGTTCTTTTCCGCAGTACTAGGCAATGTTCCTTTGTCCCTTTTCTGCATCTCATTAGCCATCTGTGTAACTTGGGTCTCCACATTTCTGATGGAGGCCTGCAGTTGATTGTTGATCTCTTTCTGACTAGTGATGAAATCAGTCATCAGATTCTCAAGCCTTGAAGGAGGCTTTTGATTCTGATTCTGATTTTGATGCTGATTCTGATTCCACTGGCCTTGGTTTGGGACAAACTGAGGCTGGAAACTCTGATTGGGCTGAAAGTTCTGGAAATTCTGAGGTGGCCTCTGCTGGATCTGAGGTTGGAAACCTGGATTCTGAAAATGTTGGCCCCTGTTCTGATTGAATCCTTGGTTCTGCTGAGGGTTGAACTGTTGTTGCTGTGGCTTGTTCAAGAGATGTGAGTTTAAGGCGTTGTTGTTTGAATAAGACAAATTCGGGTGTCTATTTGGAAAAGCTCCTGCATAGTTACAGCTCTCAGCTGTGACTTGCTCGCATGTGTCAGTTGCATGAGCACCTTGACACAGTCCACAGATCACATCAGTTTGCTGTCCCTGCGCAGAACTTCCAACTCCTTGATTTACAGACAACGCTGCCACTTGCTCTTGAAGCTTTTCAATGTCTGACTTCTCTACTGTACCTACAGCACATAAACTACGAGGGGGAGTGAGATTACCATCATCAGTTAGGACAGAACGGTTGACACTCATGGCTTCAATCTTTGCCCAGGCTTGGTCCATAGGTATGTAGAGCAAATGTTGACCACCGGCAGCATCAAGCATGGATTTCCATGCTGGGGTCAGACCACTGTAGAACTTTCTCAGTCTCTCCCAGTCATGGAAGCCATGTTGAGGACACTTTCTGAGTAGGTTGAAGAATCTTTCCTTTGCATCATACAAGGACTCGTCTGGTTTCATCTTGAATTCCGCAATTTTGGAGCGGCATTCATCCACCTTGGACTCCGGGAAGTATTTTGCTAGGAAGTTTCTGATCACATCTTCCCATGTAGACTTCTGATTTACGGGCAGTGACTTGTACCATGTTCGTGCTCCGCTTGTCAGAGAGAAGGGGAATAGCCTTAGTCGAATAGTGTTTGCGGGTACATCACGATTCTTGATCGTGTCACACAATTCTAGGAAGGTTTGCAGGTGATCATGGGGATCTTCATGACTTGCTCCGGCAAACTGGTTGCTCTGGACTAGATTGATTAGGGCCGGTTTCAGTTCGAAATTCCTGGCCAGGAATGGAGCTTGTCCAGGAATGTTCAGATATGGCTCTAAAATCGGCTGCATGTAATCAGCAGCAGCTGCTGCTGGATGATTGTTCTCAGGCCCGCCTTGGTACTGCTGTGGGTAGTAGTTCTGAGGCATGAAATAGTTCCTCGGATCATTGAAATCATTCGGATTCGGGGGATTCTGATGGGGGTTATGGTATTGCTGATTCTGTTGGTTTGGGAAATTTTGCTGATTTGGTTGGTTTTGGTTGTTTGGTGGGTTTTGGTTCGGGTTGGGAGGGGGTGCCTCGAAGTGCTGCTGCTCCATGTTTGGTGGATTCCCACCTCCTTGTATGATCTGGGGAGGGGGATCATCCAAATCATCATGATCAGCATCTTCGGGGTCTTCCTCAATGTTGTGAAGTGGGGGATTGGGTTGAATGATTGGTGGGATGTCAGGGTTTGCCATTTCGGAAATATCGCTGCTGGTGCTTGGCGAAAGTAATGCCTGTCGTTCCCGTTCCCTTCTTCGTTTAGTCTCCGCCCTAAGACGTCGAGCTGTCTTTTCTATCTCTGAATTAAACGGGATCTCGGCTGGCGTCTGCTTCCTCCTTTGCATAGAACAACGGCTTCAATAATGACAGTACCTGTACAATCCCCAGGTTAGAAGTGGTTCTGAAGGTGAATATTTATAATTATATGTATAGGCTACTCTAGGAGCAATGAGGAATGTAATTCTCTAAATAAAACGGCGCTGCATCCTCCCCGGCAACGGCGCCATGAAACTTTTGACAATTTCCGTCCCACGAGCTTTTTCTAAAATTATACCAGGTTAGATTTATTAAATGAAAAGCGTTATGATTCACGGGAAAGGGTTTAGGGATACATCAAGATTATTAGTCTTTTTATTACTCAAGTGTGGTGCTTTGGTTTCAAATGGCGCTGTGGTCCTCTCTGTCATGAAATGGTGACAAATCTCATGGCATAGCCGGGATAGGTTGACCTTCAGCCTGTCACACTGAGGATCCCCGGCAAATATGCCATGATACTTCTCATCAATTCTTGCCATAAGATTTCCTGCCATGAAACTTTTGACTGGTTCCCACTACATGAGTATTTTCCGAAAAATCATGGTCCTGGTTTAGGTTTTATTTAACGAAACCAATTTATGATGGCGGTGTTGTGATTAGGGATATATTTATACATAGTCATGTTTTTATTGCTCGTAGTTAAGAAACTGTGCCCCCGAAAGCGCACGGTGTCAAAAATTGCAGTAATTTATAGTAAGACCGGATCGTTCACTGGAGGATGTGCGATAGAAGCAGGTCCCACGTCGTTTTACTAGATTTTCCATTCGTATTGCTCAATAGGTTTGAAAGATGATTAATATCTACTGACGGGAATTTAAACTAGATCTTGAAAGCAGTTAAATTAATCTACAAAGCAAATAAATCTATTCTAGAAAGCGGATAAGAATTACTCTAGGAATGCAGTAAACATTATCTACGAAAGCAGGGAAAAGGTGCATTGTGCCTACCGTGAAGTTGAGTCACAATGTAGACAGAAAGGACAGGAAGAAAAGAATGAAAATTGGACAAGAGTGAGATACAGCAATATTAAACTTCCATTTTCATACGCAGATCTTTGTTTGGGATAATTCTATCAGATAGCTAATTCTCATGCTCTCAATAAGGCTTTCCCTTTAACAGACAGGTACTTGCAATATGAGTTTACATGTTCTTAAGACCGCAAATTCTAAGATACCACAGATTCGTAACTCCCCTGGCCTGGGTGTGTTACTTCATCTGTGGTGGAAAAGCAACACCCGACACATCATTTATTGAAATGCCAAGTACCACTATCATTCTCCCATGTCACACCCAAAGATTTGAATTCAGCCCTAAACTATCCCTTAACTGTCAATCCTAGTAGCAGTTACACAACTCTCAATACAACCGAGTGACCTCTAATGAAAGCGGTTAAAAGAAAGCGGTAAAGAAAGCATCTAAAACCTATCACTCGAAGGTTTTGAAAATCTGACCCTGGTAGTAAAAGACAGCTCCCCATCAGAATGAAGGAGTATGGATCAAGAATTCCCGGCTCTCAGTGAACCACTAGTGTGTTCACTTCCTTCCGGGTGATTATGAGATACAAACTAATGAAACGAACTAATAAATCAGTTCGTTCCGGATGCACTCACTCAGGACTCAAAAGTAGGCTTTGGCAGAAGAGGATAGCAGTTGAAAGAAAACTCAACCCTATCTTGGAAAATAGCCAAGGCCTGGATGATGTTCCTCTAAGATTATTTACTACACTGTATTTGAATCCAAGTGGACCCCATCTCGGTGTAGCACTTAATCTTACATTTCCATCAACCAGCAATTTTGGAAAATAATGGATTTGAAAATCATTCCCTGTCAGGTACTAGACTCTCAGTTAAAACACAGACCCTTTCAGTCTAGGCGAGACCTAATCGCTGAATCTGCTTCTTAATTTCCCAAAATACAACCCTTGACAGAATATGAATTAGTCATAACTGAAGAATTTGTCCCTTACTCAGATCCGGATTTTATAAAGAGGTTTTTGTTGGAAATTTATAAAGCAATATCTGTTTAAGATCTAGACTTCTATTGTCCAAGGGAAGGATCCCAAAATAAGTACAGACCACAATAGTATATAATATTATCATGCATAAAGATATATGGAAGTGTAAAATTAATTGGCCCAAAATATAAATGCGGGTCTAAACAGAAGGTGAAACACAGAATGAAGTGGTCAAGGGACCAAAGTAATGGCAGAATAATCAGGTGGACTGTAAACATCTACTGTCCAATTTCCTAATCACTCGAATTTAGACTGCTTAGACCCTATAATGGTGGTATCAACACCAGTTGGGCCTCCACTGTCTGTGAATTCGGATAAAAACCTACATGCTTCCCTTCTATAATGATCATCAGTTGGCATTGACTGATGCCAACTGACTCCCAGTACGGATTGGGATTCAGGTTTGGAAATTAAGATAATAAAAATAAAACTGTATCTGGATGGGAGTCAGACGAGCAGCTATTATAACCCCGGATGGGCGAACCGCCAAGGCTTCCACTGACAGCCATCCAGACCATGCAAAATAACAATTAGTAACTAATACCCAGAATACGAGCTAGTTATCCATGAGGGAGTACTCGCCAACATTAGTCTGATGTATTCTTTACTAATGGTTCCACACAACACACAAAGACAAAATAAATAAGAAACAAAAGAAGATCCCTTGTATGAGAGACATTGGTTTCTCATGCAAGGTTGTGGATTGGGTCCACATGTGATGGTCTTAAATAACCCTTCCTACCATAATTAATTACAGTCCAGATTATCTGTTTAAGCCATCGAGATTTTGTTTATACAAGAATGTTTTAATGGCAATTGAACAAAGGTCCTTTAGTCATGATGATTATTGAAGTTTGATTATTGCTAATCTCAATCTTTAATCATTAATGAGTCAAGGGTTCAATCAGTTAAGTGATGCAAATGGAGAATCAAAATTTGGGCAGCATAACACCCTATATTGCAATTCCAGAATGTTAC